>CM039582.1:23010236-23226200 GCA_022457205.1 Saccharum spontaneum | reverse complement strand
CCGTAAAAAGAATCCTAAGATATCTTAAGCACACCCCAAGTATTGGTTTATGGTATCCCAAAGGAGCTAGATTCCAACTAGTTGGCTATTCCGATTCGGATTATGCCGGTTGCAAAATTGAAAGAAAAAGCACATCCGGAGGGTGCCATTTACTTGGGAGATCTTTAGTATCTTGGTCATCTAAAAAGCAAAATAGTGTGGCTTTGTCCACCGCCGAGGCGGAATACATTGCCGCGGGGGCTTGTTGTGCACAAATATTATATATGAAACAAACCCTTCTAGACTATGGAGTTGTTCTTGAAAAGGTGCCACTTTTATGTGACAATGAAAGTGCCGTTAAAATTGCTAACAATCCGGTACAACACTCTCGCACCAAGCACATAGATATCCGCCATCACTTTCTAAGAGATCACGTTGCTAAAAATGACATATCACTAGAAGGTGTACGAAGTGAAGATCAATTAGCGGATATCTTCACTAAACCTTTGGACGAGGCTACCTTTTGTAGGCTAAGAAGTGAACTTAATGTGCTTGATTCAAGTAACTTTAAAAAATGAGCGCGTGTTGTCACTTGCATTGCATTGTATCATATGTCATGTTTACTTTATCGCAATGCATTTAGGGCTTGGCTAACACGGTTACGATAACCCTCCTTCGGAGGAGTGAAGAAGCCTAACCGTGGATCAAACTTGACAAGCAACCTAGCTTTACTTTATTGTATTGCATTGCATATGCATGGTTGTTTGTTTGTCGTTCCTTTTCGGTTTAGCTTTGAGCAACCGCTGTGTTCGTCCATGAATAGAGAGAGCATTTGACGCTCCTTAAGGTCCGAAAACTCTATTGCATGGCCATACGTTGCTCCTCGGGTGTTTATTGCCTATTTTCGTAAAAACAATACTAGCCTAAGGCAAAATAATTTGAAAAATTTGAGGGTTTGAGTGAGGTCACTCATATCGGGTTCCAATTGGTGTTTATTTGTGTCTCTTTGAATTGGAACTTGATTGGGAGAAGTCGCGTCGAAGTTCGGAACGAAGAAAGGCGAAAAACCGCGACAGGACGCTGCACCGGACGCAGTGCTGCTTCACCACCGCGTCCGGTCCCAGTGTCCACCTGCGCGTCCGGTTTTCCAGAAGTACAAGTCCAGATCTAGGCACCGGACGCCGCACCGGACGCGCCTCTGACCACCACCGCGTCCGGTCCCGGCTACCACCACCGCGTCCGGTGCTCCGCTATGAAATCCCGAGCACTCTGGCATCGGACTCTGACCGCGTCCGGTCTGTCCACACCGGACGCGTCCGGTGACTCCAGGAGCTTACTGGAGTGTCACCGGACGCTGCACCACTGCGTCCGGTGATTTTCACCACCGCGTCCGGTGCTTCTATACCGAGCGGATCTCGCCTCTTATAACCGTACCGACTTGATTTCTTTTTCTTCATCCTCTCGACGAATCCGCCGCCGCCGCCTTTGCCTCGCCGGTTCCGCCGCTCGCCGTGACTTCCCCCGCCGCCGGAGCCGCCCCTCGCCTGCCCTTCTTCCTCCTGGCAGCTCCCGCGCCACCAGCCGAGCCGCGCCCTGCCCGCTCTTCCTCCTCGCGCTGCACCCGCACCAGCCCGCGCCCGCGCCACCTTCACCGTGCGCCGCCGCTCATCCTCACCGCCGGCGAACTCCAGCTCGAACTCCAGCCGCAGCTCCTCCCCTCGTGCGCACCAGCTCCTCAATCTCATCCTTCGGCCGAGCTCTTGGTTCTAGGGTTTAACCCTAAACCCTAACCTAGGGTTTGCTCAACCCTAACCCCGGTAACGACTCATCTTGTTTCCGATTTCGATTCAATTCCGTTCATTCCATTGTTAGGGCTTGTCGATTGACCATATCAATTCCTTGATAATCTCGATTGGTCGTTTCAGTGCTCGATCGCCGAATCTCGGGAATTCTCGCGACCTAGATCACCTCGTCCCTTCACCGTCGTCTCGTCGATCCGAGGTAGCTTAGCGTCGATTCCTTTCGTATCTTACGTGCTTGCTATCTAGGGTTTCGTATCTTTAGATATATATATATGCTTATTGTATATCTCCCTATTCCATACGTGCAGCGAGTCAGTCGGTGTGCCAGGTCTGATCTGTTTGCTAAATCCGAGGCCAAGCCTGCGGATACGGATTGAGGCCAAGCCTCTCGAGTGTCAGTTCATCATCTCACAGAGACTTTCAGGCAGTCAGTCAGCATGGTGCGTTGCAAGAACGCCGGTGGTGGTCCAGGTGACGGGGACAACAGTCCTCCCCGTCGTGATGAGATTGCGCGTAGTAAGCGCGTCAAGATGATGGCAGTCAAGAAGAAGAGGAAGACTCTTTCAGATGCAGAGGTCGCTCAGGCTGTGGCAGACGCCGCAGAGCAGGCAGAGAGAGGTGGCAGACGCAGTGGATTACACATAGGCGAGCGTCGCTTTCATCTTGAAGGTCGACAGCTCGGTACTGAGGCCACTGAGGGCACTGAGACTACAGCACCGACAGAGCAGATGTCAGTTGATCCTCCCTCAGAGCAGACACAGGCTACAGAGACTGCACCCACTACTGAGGCTACCCAGACTGCTGAGGCTCCACAGGCCACTGAGGATACAGAGGAGCAGGCAGCTCAGTCTCCACCTCGTCGCCGCTCCACACGTGCTCGTTCACAGATGACACCCAGGGCAGAGGGCCCACGTCGTGGAGCACGACCTCCTCCCAGGGTCAGAGGGTCACCCCCAGTCGTGCACTTGGACCTGAGAGGTGCTTCTTCACGTCAGGTGAAGAACTTGAGGTTTGTAGAGGTCAGCCGGTGGTTTCCACCTGTCAGAGATCCCAGAGCGTCAGAGGGTTTCTATACACCACTCCAGGAGGATTTCTACAGGGCCCTAGTCGACAGTGGCATAGCTTTCAGACCTCAGAGGGTATGTCGACTAGAGGCATTGGTTGATATTGTGGGAGAGCAGCTCCGTCCTTACCTATCCTATATGCCTGGATTGTCAGATCTACTTGGACGGACAGGTGCTTACTGCGGCACATGGGTCAGGGAGTTCTATGCTTCTTTGTGATTGATCCTGCCCATGAGTTTATTCACTTCGCATTCAGAGGCCGCGACCACAGACTCTACAGCTCCAGAGCCCGTGAGCTCCTCAGACTACCTGCTTCTGACACGAGGATCCACCAGCTGTGCTATGGCCAGACCACTCCTCCCAGACGCCCTCACGGCGGTTCTGTGCCACCCACCGACCTGGTCCGACCCTGCTTTCGCGAGCCTTTTGGCGAAGGGTCACGTCGTACACCTGCCAGCCTGACACCTCTAGCCCGAGTTCTGGATGCTATACTCAGACGCACTCTACTGCCCAGACTTGGCTACAGAGAGGGACTGACGAGGATGCAGCTTTGGGTTGTGTACCACCTCCTTACACAGCAGCAGTTTGATATCTGGGATCTTATCCTGAGTGAGATGGAGGACACCATTGCTGAGGGCTTCAAGGGTAACCGTCAGCTTCCTTATGCCCACTGGATTTGCTACATTATCAGATCTGCTATCCAGATGCCACCAGAGATCAGGGCAGAGATTGCCAACACTACTACTGCATTCCCTGATTATGACATCAGACAGCTATGGGCTTCAGTTACCAGAGAGCAGGCTCCAGCACCAGGACAGCGTGAGCGCCCTGAGGTTCCTGAGACAGCAGCTGAGCAGGACGCTAGAGTTGACGAGCTTGCTGAGGCAGAGCTCGCAGACCTTGACACTCAGCCTGCTGAGATACCTGAGGATGTCACTTCAGACAGCACAGATGAGGATTATCAGCCCATCCCCAGGTACCGGTCTCCTCGGTCTCACGACCACGAGGCCGGTGGATCTGGCTCAGCCTCCCGCTCAGACCCAGCCATGGTGGCTATACTTGAGAGGTTGACCCAGGCTCAGGAGCAGCAGCAGCAGCAGATACAGCGCCAGGCTCAGGATACAGCTGCCGCACTAGCACAGATACAGGCTCGCCAGGACGAGTTCCAGAGACAGCAGCTAGAGATTCAGAGGCAGCAGGTTGAGATGCAGCGACAGAGTCAGCAGCAGTACATGGACCTTCTGCGGCATCTCATTACAGTTGGGGTTCCTCCGCCTGCATCCATCATGGCTCCGGCTTTGCATTCCAGCGGTCCTTCTAGTCAGACACAGCCGAGCATACAGTTTACATCTCCACAGCAGCAGGTTCCCCAGTCGTTTCAGTCCCCGAGTTTCACACCTATCCATACGGGGTTCACACCGTCAGACCAGACTCGCCCGCATATCCTGACAGGCACACCTATCGGTGACTTCAGTGCCACTTACAGCGAGTTGACTGGTCAGCCGACACCCTCGCATACGACTACGTTTCACACTTCGTCAGGGTTGTCAGCTTCCGAGGCAGTTGCTCCACCAGTGACAGGGACCGGGACTACAGAGACCATCCCTTCTTCAGTTGCCTCGACAGATCCCCCAGCTACTGGCGCACTTCAGGCTCAGGTCACTCAGACAGATCCACTTGTTACTTCACAGTCAGTGCCTGTTCCTGCTCAGACCCAGACCGCTACGCAGCCACGAGCTTCTTCAGAGGGTCAGCCAGATAGCTCGGACTCCGAGGATTCGCTTCACTTCGTTATTACTCCGCGCACCTCGGCACCCGACACGACTCCGTCTGTCCCCCGTCAGATTAGATTAGTTTTTTTTTTTTTGGCGCTTGATGCCAAAGGGGGAGAGAGAGTAGTTTCAGGGGGAGTTTGTTAGTGGTTTTCGTTTTTCGTGTGCTACATTCATGCATATCATGTTTATTTTCAGCACTGCATTCGTGTGACATTGTCGTCGAGTCGTAAAACTTTGAGTCTTAATGTCTTATTCGTCACTGTGATTAATTTATGTCACCGTTTTAGCTATAGCTCTAAGGTTGTGCTTCCGTGCCTTACTCCGATTACTTATGAGCTATATCTTTTTGTGTACTAACTCTTCATGTCTTATCTTATGAAGTACACTCTTTTGGCTTGAAGCACATAAGCAATTCCTAACCCTTTATGCTTATTGTCTTTTGCTTATGTGAACCAAGCATGCTCGAAAACCTTCACTCTAATCCATTGAAACTTAGTGTTGTCATCAATCACCAAAAAGGGGGAGATTGAAAGCATCTAGGCCCCAAGGTTTGGTTTCGGTAATTAATGACAACACTTTATTCCCATGACTAACGTGTGTTTTGCAGAAACTTTGGTAAGTTAGGTCATGGAGGTGATAACTGCTTTGAGCACTGTTGGCTTCGTGTCCCTTGATGGAAATCGTTTCGGTTTACAAAAGAGTGACGTCAAGATTAAGGACGGTTAGTTCCGAATGACGAAGTGTTGAGACACATTCGGATTAGTCGTTAGGATCTTCGTTTTTCTCTTTTGGCCGTACTATAAAGGGGGGCATGAATGGGTAGCTTGACCTAGGCGAGTCCTATGTTTAGGTGTGGTGCACACTTGTTAAACTTGGCGCTAGGCAACCCTAGATTAGCTCAAGGTTCAGTTAGAAGCAACTTGGTTGAAGTTGCGACGCGTTTCGACGAGTTTCGGGCTGTTTTCCAGGCACCGGACGCGGTCTTCGGGAACACCGGACGCGTCCGGTGTATACTTAACCGCGCTAGGTTTCGGGGCTGATCACCGGACGCGGTCCTCGCGAGGACCGGACGCAGTGGTCAGCGACCGACACGTGTCATCGAGAGAGAACGCCCGTCGGACGCGCTACTGGACTTGATCGGCGAGTCCGGTGCGAGTCCAGTAAGGTCCAGAGAGGACCGGACGCGTCCGGTCTTCAGGCATCGGACGCGACCTCGCGTCCGGTGTAACTCCAGTAAGCTCCCTTGCACGTCGGACGCGTCCGGTGCTACCTGACCGGTGCGTCCGGTGGTTCGATTTCAAAAACGGGTTTTGACCGTTACGGGGGACCGGCGCGTCCGGTGCGTAGCACCGGCGCGTCCGGTGACCCCGTGTCAGAAATAACGGTTCGTTTTCTTTGAGGGGTGTATAAATACAACCCCTCCACCTCTTTTAGAGGTCTCTTGCTCATTCAAACATCTGAGAAAACCCTTTAGAGTGCAAGGGAGTGCAAGAGCTCTAGTGAGGATAGAGATTGAGAATCAAAGTTTGTGATTCCTCACTAGTGATTCGAGAGTAGCAAGTGTGCATCCACCTTCTCATTTGGGCTCGTTGTGGTCAAGTGAGAGTTCTAGCTTGTTACTCTTGGTGATCGCCATCACCTAGACGGCTTGGTGGTGATTGGGAGTTTGGTGATCATCCGGCGGAGCTTGTGGATGACCCAACTCAAGTTGTGAGCGGTTTTGGGTGATTCGCCGCGACGGAGTGTCGAAGAATCAACCCGTAGAGAGCACTTGATCCTTGCGCGGATCAAGGGGGAGCGACACCCTTGCGCGGGTGCTCCAACGAGGACTAGTGGGGAGTGGCGACTCTCCGATACCTCGGAAAAACATCGCCGTGTTCCTTGCCCCTTTACATTCAAGCAATTACTTTCTCGTATTTACTTTCATTGCTTGTTTTACATTCCTAGAATTGCCATGCTAGACTAGGATTGGAAACTAGGGTGCAAAACTTTTTAACGGTAGACTCTCTAGGAACACAAGTAGGCACTAGGGGTGAATTCCGGCTTATAGGATTTAATTCTTGCAATTATTTTTTAGAAAAGCCCAATTCACCCCCCCTCTTGGGCATCTTGATCCTTTCACCGTTGTCATAGGAGTCAATCACTTTAAATGGTAATTGCTGTTGTGTACCATTATCAATTCCGGGTATAAGTTAACCACTTCGCCTGTCCTATAAGCCTCATAATAAGTTGTACTATAGGTATGCATCATTGATGACACCACAATTGTTTCTTTGGAGCTTTTCCACAATAAAACTCCAACTGCGAGAGTTAGCTACTATGTGGGTTTCACTAAACATCTCGCCGAAATTCAACATTCTTGTACCCACAACTATTTAAGAGTACTTGTTCTTTCTTAGTCATCATGAGGCTTATTAAATCTTTGCACAATTGCAAGACATTCTCAACTCCATTCCAGCGATCTATATCTGCACTGAACTTTCTGCCAAAACATCCCGGATAAATGAACTATCTTAGGGTAATATCATACTTGTGCACTCATTAACTGTAAATCATAGTTGTGCACTCATTAAGCTTCTAACAGCTAAAGCATATGGATCCATATTCATTTGATCAATCTCATTTCGGTTCTTGTAACGCTAAAATTCTCAAAATTATTACCCTTGACTATATGAACAGGCGTAGGTTCACTTGCATGCATACTTTATTTCTTTACAATCTTTTCTAAGCATGCCTTTGTGATAATCCTAATACCCCTTTCATCTGTCTCGGTGAATTTCAATTCTTATAACAAGAGTCATTTCACCGAGAACATTCTTATTGAGTCTCGAGGACAAGAGCTTCTTCACATATAGTAGATTGACATCACTACTAGCAAGTATGGTGTCATCCACATATACAGGATTAGGAATTGAATCTCCCATTCTATAACTTTGTACAGATGCAATTGTCCTCTCATTCTCTTTAACCCAAAATTTCTAGTTGACCTTTCAACTTGAAATGCTACTGTTTTAGAGACTTGCTCTAGTCCATAAAAGATTTTAACATGTGGCATCCCATTCGTTCGTTCTTTATTTCCATGACAAAACCTTTAGGTTGTGCCATGTAATTATTTTCATACAAATCCCATTGGGAAATGCTGTTTTTACTTTCATCTCAGATCATGATGTGCCACTAGCACTCATTGTAATATATTCATTCTCTTTGTATAAAATCTTTCGATTCAAGTCATGCTTTATATCTTATGTTCCTTTTGGAGTCACATTTTGTCTTGTAGACCCTTTACAGCCTATTGTTTTGGCTCCATTAGGAACTGCTTCTGTTTCTCAAACTTCGTTGGTATTCATCGATTTCATTTCAATTTCCTTAGCTTCTTGCCATTTAGACGTGTTAACGCCTCTCACGGTTTCTTTAAATGAGGTGGGATCACCCTCCATTTGAATTTCTTTATTAATATATAATTTATAGTCATCAAAAATATTTGATTCTCTTATTCTTTGAGACTTTCAGGTCTTTAGCTAATGTCACTTCTTTCACATAGGGTTGTTGTTACTCTTTCATCATCAATGATCCTTGTTTTCTTATTCATCTTCTTGAAGGGCTAACAACATGTGTTGTATGAGTTATACAACATCAACATGGTGTTGAGCATTTGTCGATCTTGAGTCATTGGAGTAGGCACTGGTCCAACTTCTCTTCAAGTCGTAGATCTTTTCATACCATGCTCCCCCAGATTAATCCATCTCGTGTACGGATAGTGTATCTTCAATCTTTCTTATTTTGGGTTTATTCTATTAAAATCTATCTCATTTGGTGCTTTGAGCACCGTCTTAGTATTTCTTAGTCTCATTGCTATCTTCCTGTTGAATTGTAAAAGGTTCAGGAATTTAGCCATTTCTGTACTTAGGGGTATCTTTATTATGACCGTTGTACTCCCTCAACGATCATCTTCATCTTTTATAGATCACTTTTTCTCTAAACGCAAAGCATACAATGGGGAATATCTTTCAATTATCTTTCTGAGTTTCTTTCAATTGTCTTTCTATCTTTCTCAATTCATGCCACAATCCTCCCCCTCGAAATGTGGCACAAACTTTTCTGCCACAGTTTCAAAACATTCATAACTGTTGTGAATGAGGATACTTTGATTACTTTATCCACATGATTACATCATGGAAGATGAAATTATTTCTTAATTCGTATGGAAGTATGTATTCTTTTTCCTCATTTCACTTCAAGAACTCAACAGAGTCCTTTTCATCAGTACTTCTGCAAGTCATGCATGTCATTCTTATCATGAGGTTCGTTTTCAACTTCCTTTTGTTCTTAAACTCATACTAGGATAGCACAAAAGCTACCCTAAACTTCTCTCCCTGTGCAGGATACTCATCGTCATCTCACTTTCTCCTGCCATGCAAGACAAGTACTATACCAACTTCATCCTGCAATGCGGGTATTTTCTTAAATTTTATGCCGCCATGCGAGACAATTCCCTTGAAGGGACATAAATGTCAGGATTGGCTCATATTCAATCATCAAATTCAGGAATAAATTGGATATTCTTTAACACACATGCTTAATCCGACGTTGGTCAAATTAAACATGCATGTCATTCATTACAATTCATATCATGATGATAAAAACTGAAAATTAAATTATTTTTCATAGAGAGTACATAAAAGACATTTCTCAAACTAAACTCTTATTGTTCTATTTCTTTCTTGGATCAATATCCCTGAAATCTTTGAAAAACATTTCTTTTCAAGCCACTCTTAAAGAGGATATAGTCTCTCATGCAATGACCTCCTTTCATATACACAATTTATTCTTAGGCTTTTCATCATTTGAGTCACAAGTACCCAGTGCTTTTCTTTCCTTTTTCTTTTCTGCCTTCAAGAATGAAAGCATGAAGATCTTTGTCTAAAAATTATTCAACAATAGTTATCAACATTAAACTCTGATTTCTTTATGTTCTATTCTATATCACCGTTGGGCAGATATAGAACAAAAACAACTTTATTCTACATTAATTCTATATCACCGTTGGGCAGAAATAGAATAAATACATAAAACTCATAGATAAAACTCATAAATTTTTCTATCAATAACTTTTGCTAAAATTAGCAACATCATGAATACAATATTCTTGTACATTAATTCCACATCACTGTTGGGTATAAATAGAATTAACATATGGAACAACTCAATTATCATTAACCCTCTTCAAAATTCAAATCTCCCGTTGGTTCAAATTTAATTAGAAGATCATCATCGTCATCATTGCAGCGGAAAATACATCTTTCTTTTTCCATGAGCATTTCTTGATCTTTATCTATTCTCTGAAAAATTGGTCACTTTGATGCATAATTTATCAGAGATTTAAATTTCAACCTCAAACTCATAAATAAGCTTATAATATTGTTATCATCAACGTTGGTCAAAAAATAACAATATCATAATTTCACTTAAATCATAATGTGAATATCCCTCTAATTAAAATTTTCTCGTTGGTTCCAATTTTAATTAGAGGATAAACTTTTCATCATTTTCTGAACAATTGTAACTGCTCTTCAAATTAAATCCTCCCGTTGGTTCGGATTTAATGAGAAGACAATATTCCTTTTCTTTGCAGCGGAAAATGTGATAAAATTCTTAAAATAATTCTTATTCAGAAGCATTTCTCTATACTCATTTACTCTCTGACAATTTTATCCCGTTGGTTCAAAAATTGACAGAGATTTAAGCATTAAGCTTTACAAAATTCATTCAAAATTGCTTCTGAAATAAAATAAAATTTAAACTGCGTCTTTTCTTCATTTTGGCCCGGCCAGTGATTAAGTCAGCTCGTGGCCCAGTTCTCTTGCACGCTCCCTGTGGCCCAAAACCGCACACAGTGCGTGATGTGGCCCAGCATGCTTCTGTCGCAGCAAAACAGGCCGGCCTAGCATGCGGAGACGGCCCAGCTCCACGCGCGGCTTCCCACCCCGCAACCTGGGCCTGGGCCGGGAATTCATTCTTCCGCCTGGGCTCAAAGAAGCCCGAGAACTCCTGACCGTCCATCTCATCGGACGGCTCAACGCTCACATCGGAGAATCAAAACCCCAGGCGACGGCCTCACACCCAAACCCTAATTTCATTTCTCTCCTTCCCCATTTTCTCACAGCCGCACGGCAGTAGCAGTGGGGCAGTGGCGGTGGCCATGGTGGCCATCGCCGGCGAGGGCAGAGGCCGCCGGACTAAGTCTAGCTGCTCCCCCCTCCTTTCTTTCTCTATTCTTTTCCCCACACTCTCTTAGCCGTAGCGTGCAGCAGCAGTTGTCGGCCTTGACGACCGGAGGAGGGAAGGAAGATCCGGCACCGCTGCGGTGCCCTTCGCCGATGTGTGCATTCCCCGCGAGGGAGAGCACGCCGCCGTCGAACGGTGTCGCGACGGTGCCCTGAGCCCCTAGCCCACGCGTCGGCGGTTCAGCTTAGTGCGGGCGTCGAGCCCCGCTCTGCCCGCGCAACGGTGGGCTTCTTCCCTCCCATGGCAGTGGTGATGGCGGGGAGAGGACCCGGGTAGGAGTTCTCTCCCTCCATCCTTTCTTTGTCCATGCTAGGTTAGGGTTTCGATCTTGGGGTTCATTCTTTCTTGATCCGATTCAATCGAATCAACTCTTCTATTTCTTTTCTTTCCCCTTCCGTGTTAGGTTTAGGGTTTGGGGTGTTCATCCGAATCAAAAATTCATTTCACTTCTTTTCCTTTTCTACTAACCCCGATCTGTTCTTCCCGCGTGACGGCGGGTGTTCTACCCGTGCGACGCGCGGTGGTGACTGCGGCAGGTGAGCCGCAGGTGGGCCACTGCCCCTTTTCTTTCTCCTTTCATTCTAATTCTTTAGGGTTAGGGTTTCAAATTCATCCGATTTGAAAATCGTTTCTGCTTCTTTTCTCAATCCCGATCTAGATCTACACGCCAGCAACCTTAGCTCTGGTACCATTGTTAGATTCTGAGGACCTTTCTAGGTGTAGATCAGTCGGTAGGTTCTTGTCTATTTGGTATAAACAGTGGCAGTTCACAAATCCGGAGAGGGAGAGAGAGAGGGAGAGTTGAGGCTCAGACCAGTGGGCTTGGAGGAGCTAGAGGCATCCGTCGCATTCGTCGATGGAGTCTGCACATAGGCAGCGTCGATCGGTGAAGAGGATGGTTGCAGTGACGTCTAGCGATGGCATGGGCGTCGCGGTCCAGAGGTGACGGCGAAGGCAGTGGCGCTTCCCGTCGCTGGCAGTGTTCCCTCTAGATCGGCTAGGGTTAGGAGTGAGGTGGCAGCTGGGCGAACCTCGTGTCTCGAGCCGCTGACCCCCACCTCCTCTTATAAGCACTGTGCGACGGGGTCCCATCAGCCAAACACGGGCTGGGCGTCCCCGATCAGGACACGTGATCAGGGCCCACACCTGACCGTTGGGCCAAGTACGGTGGAGATCAAACCAACAGATCTTACTGTAGATTTCTTGCAGGGTCAGGGTGACGGATGCAATCGTTGTGTTGTGTGTGTGTATTGCCCAGCTACTTATCGATAGGGAGTGATAGAATGCGGCGTTTGCAAGCATTCAGCAGTGCATGTGACGGTGACGGAGTAACATGGGCTGTCTAGCTACCTGTTATTCGGTTGACTCAGCGGCTGCCAACAACCGTGTGTACTGTACTGTACTGTACTGGATGGTGAGACAACTCTAAACAACCGGTAAGAGGACATACAAAATCGAGTGTTTCCACTGGTTTCAACCACACGATTTCCAAACCATATGATCGAAATCTTACGGCCAGTTGTGTTTCTCCAGATATTTCTCCTGTGATGATAGCCACATATTGGTTGGATTTAATTGGGCTTGTTCCAACTTTCACTGGTACAGAAAACGTTTTCACAGGCGGTGGTAGAGGCATTTATACAGGCGGCTAAGTCCACCACCTGTACTAGAGGTCAGTACTAATCGGCCCACAGTACAGGCGGCGGGCTGTGAGCCGCCTGTGAAAAAAGGGTTTTCACAGGCGGCTCACTTTGTCAGTCGCCTGTGTAAATAGTTATTTACACAGACGGCTCACTTTGTCAGCCGCCTGTGAAAACCCATTTTTCACATGCGGCTTACCCTGTGTGCCGCCTGTGTAATTATTATTTTTTATTTCAAATTTTAATATTTGCCTCCACACTGTACTATATTTGTCACACACACACACACACACACACACACATATATATATATATATATATATATATATATATATATATATATATATATATATATATATATATATAAAAAGATATGCAAACATGAACCATAAAATTGCATCATACATACAACACATATAAATATTACAGATGTGTACACATGAAATCAAACATCAAGCATAAAATTACATATAATACATGTCATTTCATGTTATGAGTTCAACCATTTGGTGTTTACATGTCATTTCGTTTCAAGTTTAGACCTGCTAGGTCTGTCAGTGCTCTAAATCTTTCACTTGCTAAATCACCGGCTTCATCAAAATATGATCCGGTACTTCGAATTATTTCTCTCATAATAAAACCGCACAAGTCTGCTACTATATCTTCCATAGTTTTTGGAGTGAATGGCACGTCCTTTCCTTTGCTTCTCGGCTGAAAACAAAGTTTAAAAGCATCATTGACACATGTCCAATATTAATATTTCCAACTTTAATGAGAAAACTTCATACATAGATATTTTTTACCATATTTTTGTCCCTGACGTATCGTCCCCGCTGCCTTATGAACTCACACACATAGTATCCACAGTAGACCGATCCAGGTGGTTGCTTGTGGCACTATGTAATTAATGAGCAAAAGATTAAACTAAAATTGTCATGCCTTGTGTATTATTTATATGATGATATGTGTTCGGACAACTTACCGGATAATGGTGTTGTATCGTCAATGGCACACTAGGATCTGAGCGGGCGGCGTCGACCGGTCCTTTTTGCTTCTTATAAAACCGCCATGCCCTGTAGATATCGAATATAAAACACTATAGTTATTTAGAAACTCTAATTCATATAAGTACGGATGTGGTTGCATGTTGGCTCACCTTTCTAAATGAATCAGGAATGTTTGATACGACTGAGGAGGATAATGTAAGGAGTCTAGGACAAGCACCTTCCCTTCGAATGGATAAATATAAAAAACAATCCAATGGTCACTGCATGAATAAACGAGTGAGCGACACATGTACTTAGGGTTAACACGATAATTTGAAGTACGTATACGAGGTCACGCTTACCCAAAGTTGTAGGGTGCCAATATAAAATCCCTGTACTTATATCATAGCATTGCTCTACCGAGATAGAGGGCATATTTGTCCTCGTATTTTCGTTGCAATTCCTTTACAGCTTCTGCAACTTGTTCTGGTGTTTTGTCCTTCTCTATCTTTGCTCTATCTTCATTTGTAAGTACAAATTTGTGCATATTTTCTTGTAACCTGATTGGACTCAGGTAACCGACCATCGATCCTATAGTTAACGATCTCTGCTCGTGGTCTTGCAAACTACATACAACATCCACATATTAGAGTTTATCACATTCCAAATTTAATAATAACAATGTGTGTGCATGAGTGATACTTACAGGCACCAGATTGTAATGAGTTGGATGTCAAGTTTCCTATAGTTCAACAGCAGGTGCATGTCCTCGAAGGTAACAAATGCCCCGCTTTTATCCTTGCCAGTAGCAAACACGTCTGCTGGTATGTCACCACTAACTGCATGCAGGCCAGCATTCACTGCTCTCATGTACACTACAGGAAAACGCCTCTTTGCCGACTGCTTGCCCCGGTCGGCAAAGGCTTAAACCCAGTCGGCAAAGGCTTTGCCGACCGCAAAGCCACGTAGCAGTCGGCAAAGAGCAGTCGGCAAAGCTTGGGTCGGCAAAGGTGGCTTTGCCGACTGCCACGTGGCACACAGTCGGCAAAGGCTTTGCCAACTGCCACGCCAGCAGTCGGCAAAGCCACGTGGCGCCGTCAGCCCTAACGGCAGGCTTTGCCGACTGCTGGTTTCTCGGCAGTCGGCAAAGAAAGAAATTTTTTTTTGAAATATTCTTTGCCGACTGCTTTCGGAGTTGCAGTCGGCAAAGAAAGAATTTTTTTTTGAAATAATCTTTGCCGACTGCTTTCATAGTTGCAGTCGGCAAAGAAATAATTTTTTTTTGAAATATTGTTTGCCGACTGCTTTCGGAGTTGCAGTCGGCAAAGAATTTTTTTAAATATTCTTTGCCGACTGCTTTCGTAGTTGCAGTCGGCAAAGAAGGAATTTTTTTTTGAAATATTCTTTGCCGACTGCTTTCGGAGTTGCAGTCGGCAAAGGTTTGACCTCTTTGCCGACTGCCTCCCATTGCAGTCGGCAAAGACTCTGTCCGGGGTTTTTTTGCCCAGCAACAGTCGGCAAAGCTGGATTTTTTTTTTGCTTCTGTTTTCTGTTTTCTCGCATCAAAACCCTGCAAAATCACAAATTATAATCCAATTTCACCAGAAGCACCGGTAGCACCATTTATATCACAATTTCATCACATTTGTCGCCAACATCACCACATATATCACAATAACGCACATCACATATATCTCACATATACAATAACAACCACACAAGTGCATTACAACCATCACATGAAGTCCAACACGTCAAACACCACAAGTCGACGTCCATCACACGAAGTTCAACATAACAAGTCTAGGTCCATAACGAAGAAATGAAATACATGACAACAACTTCGACGATACGGTGGATACATGACAACAGAATCGACAAGTACCTAGCTCGTCGCGCCGTCCCCGGTCTCGTCATCCGCTCCGCCCCCAGAGCCCCTAGGGTTTTCCCACGGTAACCCAAACTGAGGCGCCTGCGAGTACTGCCACCCTCCGCGCACCGGCGGCCACGAGTACGTCGGAGGAGGGCCACGCGGAGGTGGATACGGTGGATAGGGTGTAGGTGGTGGATACGACATCATCTGATGGCCGGGACCTCCAGGAGACGGGTTCGAACCCGCCGACTGTACCTGCACAAGTTAAACGCCAAGTGATGTCATTAGTATCTGCAGCATGGACGCACAAGTTAAAGCAAGAGTCAATATACTCACCGGGGTCCCTCCAGGAGCGACAGGAGCAGGCACAGGAAAAAACTCTAGAGGAGGAGGCGGTGGAGCGAACATTGGAAGAGGAGGCGGTGTAGACGCCCCGGACGTCTGCATGGACTGGAAGAAGCTGGCCATGTTCTGCATCTGAGTGTTGTAGTGCTGCTGCAGGCTTTGCTGGTAAGCCATCTGTTGCGCCATCATCTGCGCGTGCAACGTGGCGATCCTCTCCTCCATCTTGGCCTCCATCTGGGCCTGCAATATTACATCCGCAGTGTTGATTGTATGTACAGGTGCGAAACGAGTTAACGACGAACGAAACGGCACTTACCTGTGACGCTGACTGCCGCCGGGGCGCTACGGGGATGTCGCTGGAGCTCGTGGGCGTGGATCGAACCTGGGTCAGCGTAGGAACCTGGGACGGGTCGAGGGCGCTGTGGGCCATGTAGTAGCGGCCGTGCTGCTTCCCGTGTCCCAACCTCTGCAGGAGGTCTGTGTCCAGGGGCTCGGCGGTGGGGTCGAACGTCTCCCCGTAGCGCTGGCGAGCCGCGACGGTGTACTCGGTGGCCTTCTCGTAGGCGGTGGGGTTGGTGTACGCATCGGGCCCGTCCTCCGGGTTGTAGACGTTGTTCGGATCCATCGCCTTGCCCTTGTGAGAGAGGAGGTACGCGGTGTACTCGTTGATTTCCTGCCCACCGTGCGTCTGCGTCTGCATTGAAAACACAAACATGGTTACAAGTATTGACAATTGAGCGCAAGGATTGAGACATGAATGGACGCATACCCATCTTGTCGCGAACTGGGGGAGGGGCTGATTCCCTTGGTGGTGTGACACCCCTCGCATCTGCGCGCGGCGGCCCTGACGGTCGGCGCGCCTCGCGTACGCCTCATCCGTGCGCCACATGCGCACAATCTCCGTCCAGCATTCCCTGTGGTTGTCACACCACGACGGACACACCTGCATGACATCAAGTATTTGACATGCGAGAAGATTAGTGTAATGTTTCACTGAAGGAATCTGAACGAATGTTGTCATACTTAATTACCTGCTCGTATTGCGCTTGGGTGAGGTCGGCCTCCCTCGAGTTCATTCTCTGGCGGATTTGAGGCTTCTTGATGTTCTCTCCAAGCACGTTGGCATGGAAGTCGCGGATGGCCTGTATGCGCGCCTCATGGTACAGGTCCTTGAGACGATCTTTGCAGACCGCCTCCTGCACTCGCGCCGCCTGGGCCGCTTTACCCTCCTCGCACGTGAAGAAGTCCTGCACACAGACACATCATGTAGCATTTCCTTTTTGCAAGAAGTCCGACGAATGCGTACTATTTAGCAATGCGGTGCGATGAAAGACTCACCCAAAACTCCCTCTTTATCTTTGCCGCGATGGTCTCGCCACCCTCCTCGACGAGGTAGAAGTGGGACCACTTGGTGGGCACCTTCATCTCGCCGTTGACGTTGACAAGGCCAGGGTAGTACTCCTTAATCAGGAGGCCCTGGATGCCATTGATATGGCGTGCTTGACCTGCTCCACTCACAATCTTCCAGGAACTGCACGAGTCATTAAGAACAATTGTTAGTCTTCAGTTCGATTTTTGACATGTCATATGAACAAGTAGTGAAATCAATAATGGTTACTTACGTCTGGCCCACGGGTGTGATCACCGGGCGCTGGTGGAATTGCGGCCGCACCCTAGGAAGCTGCGTGGGCCCGCGCGAGTACACCTTGGCCACGCCTGACGAAGTCGAAGCCGTCTCGCCTGGTGTAGGCGCGTCGTCGCCGTCGTCGTCGTCATCGTCGTCGTCGTCGTCGCCGCCGCGCTCGTCGTCACGCGACGTCGTCCCCCCTTGCGAGGACGAGAACGGCAGCCTCCTGGTCACCTGGCGACGTCCGCTGGGGGGCTGGGACCCCCTACTGGATGACCCGCGCACCAACACCTCCTCCTCCTCCTCCTCGTCGTCGGCGGTCTCCTGCGGGGGGACCTGGTACGCCGAGCGTACTGCTCGATGCGGCCGCTGCCGCCGTCCGCCTGGCATTTTGCTGAGTGCCTGCAATGACAAAGAACAAAACTGTTAGCATAAATAAATGACAAGTACTTGTAAAGGAACATAATAATAACAATATAGTATTACATGGCCTCGTAATTATCTCCGCGAATGGCAATATCTCGGGCGTGGAGTCGTCATCTCTATCACTATCATCGTCATCGCTATCAATATTGTCGAGCTCCCTTAAGTCATCACTGTCATCATCATCCTCATCGTCTCCATAGTCATCATCATGTACCTCCTCCTGGACAACTCCATCGCGCTGCATCTGCCATCGCTCAAGCATTCTTAAGTCCCTGGCATCCTGCACCTCCTCACCCTCGTCCACATCGATTTCGTTGTCTACTTCCATGCCCATGAGCGAACCAATGTCGATCTCCAAGGTACCTTCTTGCCCCTCAGGTTGATAGAACTCATCGGTGCTTGCGTCAAAGTTGTAATCGTCGTCGTTTGGGAGAGGCGCTTTGCCGCGCGGCGACACCAAATGCACAAGGCTCCACCCCGCAAGCTTCTCGTCTTTTTGGCACGCCCATGGGAGGTAATAAACTTGCGTGGCGTCTCGGTTGGCCACAATGTAGACATCATCTCCTTTATAGCTGGAGTCCTGTCGAATCTCGACTTGACCTATCGTAAGGTCTTTCCTCGTGATATCAGGATCGAACCAATGGCATTTGAATACCACCGGCGCTAAAGTCCCGGCACCCTTAAAGTTGAGCTCGTATATCTCTTCGACTATGCCGTAGTAGTCCTTCCCATCCGTGCCGGGCGTACGAACTCCGCAGCACATGGTTTTTAGGTTGGGTCGACTCTCCTCGTAGCTTCTCGTGCGAAAGCGATAGCCATTCACATCATAAACGGTGAATGACTTCACCCTACGGGAGAAGCCACGGCCCACCTGTTTCAATTCATCGCTCATTTCTGCATCCGTTCGGGCCTGCAAGGGTAGGAGATCATTACATAACTCGCTCCGGGGAGCAAAGTGGAATCACAAAGTCGGAAAGAGGTTAGTTGGTTGGTACCTTTGTACAGAACCAGGAGATGAAATCAGGCACACCGTGTCTAAGAAGATTGTCTTCTTCTTGCTCGGTAGGAGCCCTATTGCCTCTCCAGTATTGACTA
Organism: Saccharum spontaneum; assembly: GCA_022457205.1. Classification (NCBI taxonomy): domain Eukaryota; kingdom Viridiplantae; phylum Streptophyta; class Magnoliopsida; order Poales; family Poaceae; genus Saccharum; species Saccharum spontaneum. The sequence goes on along the minus strand of CM039582.1, from coordinate 23,207,303 downwards.
ATAAATTCCCTAAAAGAAGGAAGAAACTAGAGGGTCAGACCATGATAGATGGAGGATAGTGACGGCGTAGGTAACAAGCTCATTGAGAACTTACTTCTGATAAGGAATCACTTCATCAAGGTTGATCAACAATGTGAACATGATAGTCTGCCACTCCTGATGGTTCAACTGCTTGTTGGTACCTGCGCTTCCACTCCCGAGATCCCCTTGGAAAAGGCTGAGTATCGATGAGTTCTCGTCAGCGTTGTAACGAGGGGTTGGATTGTGCATGCTGGGAAGCTTCTCAGTATAGTACGCCTGTGTGAAGGTCGACACCTCCTCTAGAACGGAGGCCTCTCCCACGGAAGCCTCAATCTTGGCTTTATTTCTACAATTTTTCCGAAGAAGCTTTAGACACCTCTCGATTGGATAGCACCAACGGGCCTGCACGGGACCCCCCAACCGTGCCTCGCGCGGTAGGTGCAAGATCAGATGCTGCATGGACAGAAAGAAGCCGGGTGGAAATATCATCTCCAACTTGCAGAGCAAGAGAGGTGCAGCCTTCTCCAGTTCAACACAAACATCCCGAGACAACTCCTTGGCACAAAGCTGGCGGAAGAAGAAGCTCAACTCTGCCAGGACGCGCCACACATGCTCTGGGAGGTATCCCCGGGTCATCGCAGGAAGGATCCGCTCAATCCATATGTGGAAGTCATGGCTCTTCATCCCTAAGACTTTCATAGTCTGCAAGTTCACACCCCTGCTCAGATTCGCCGCATACCCATCGGGGAACTTCAACGTCTTGATCCACTGCAGAACTTCCTTCCTATCTGCCCTTTTCAGGATGTAATCGGCCGGCCCCCTTTTCCATTTCCTACCGGGCGCAGGGGCCTTCATCACCAGGTTTGGTCTATCACAGATCATCTCCAGGTCCAGTCTAGCCTTGACGTTGTCCTTCGACTTTTTGCCAACGTCCATGATTGTTGCCCAGAGTGCCTCGGCCACATTCTTTTCTGTGTGCATTACATCGATGTTGTGTGGAAGAAGAAGGTCCTTGAAGTAGGGGAGCCTAGTCAAGCCCGATATATGAGTCCACATGTGGTCCCGAGCATATCCCTTAAACCCACCTGTTTCCTCAGGTTCGAGAGCCTGTATGTCGGCAAGGACGGCGGCAGGGCTCTTAACCTGCGGAATGGGGCCGGTGACTTGAACGCCTTTGCTGAAGTGCTTTACATCTAGCCTGAATTCATGGTTCTCAGGCAGGAATTGGCGATGCTTGTCGAAAGAAGAAAACTTGCCGCCCTTGGCCAGCCAGGTGAACATCACATCTGCCTTGCATGTCGGGCAAGGGAACTTCCCGTGAACACACCACCCGCTGAATAAGCCATACGCTAGGAAGTCATGCATTGAATACTGGTACCACACATGCATTCTGAAGTTCCTCTTCATAGCCCGGTCGTACGTGAGTACCCCCTCTTCCCAAGCAAGTTCCAATTCATCCCACACCGGCTGCATGAACACACCCATATTGTCGCCCGGGTGTCCAGGTATTATCAGCGTCAAGAGCACGTTCTTAGGTTCAAACATGACACCGGGGGGGAGATTGAGGGGGATCACAAACACTGGCCAGCAAGTGTACGGGGCCGCCATCATTCCAAACGGGTTGAACCCATCTGTTGCCAGCGCTACGCGTACATTCCTAGCCTCCATAGCCTTGACAGGATTCATGTTATCGAAGTGCTTCCATGCATCACCGTCCGCCGGGTGTACCATCTTGTCAGGATGGTATCTTTTGCCATTCTTGTGCCACGTCATCTGTTTCGCGGACTCCTCCGTCATATACAGCCGTTGCAGCCTCAATAGGAAAGGAAGGTGCTGTACGACCTTCTCGGGGACCTTAGACTGTTTCATGCTGCCATCAGTGCCTTCTACCAACACGAACCTAGAGGCATCGCACTTCGGACAGGTTTTTGCTTCCTCGAGGTCTCCCCTGAACAGGACGCACCCCTTCGGACAAGCATGGATCCCCTCATACGGCATCTTAAGTGCACGAAGGAGCTTCTGTGTAGCGTAGGTGTTCGTCGGCAGGACATGATCTGCCGGAAGCAGTCCCCCAACAATGCTCAACACGAGATCGAAGCCGTCTCGACTAATGCCCAGCTGCGACTTCAACCCTATCAGGCGTGAGACGGCATCCAGTTGCGTAAGCTTTGTCTTCTCGTGAAGGGGCTTCTGTGCTGACTCCATCATGTCGTAGAAGGCCTTCGCGGTTTCCTCCGGATCTTCCTCCACATCCATTCCTTCGCCAAACCGTGCTTCGTGGAAGTCTGCCATCATGTCTGCCATCCCGGCATCGCCATCATACTCCTCGAGGATGGGTCGCACCACCTCGTCCCTAATAGGATGGTATTCACCATGGTGGCGCCAACGGGTATAGTTTGGAACGAACCCGTGCTTGAACAGATCTCTCAACACCTGAGCCTTTACTTTCTTCTTCTTGTTCCTGCACTCGCTGCAGGGACACGGCATCCGAATCGACCCTTTAGCAGCTGGGCCAAATGCATGCTCCAGGAACTCAGTCGTCCCCCTGATCCATTCGTGGCTCTTACTTGCGAAGCCCGAGTACATCCACTCACGGTCACCCATGCTCTGTCATGCGGCAATGTTAACTTCCATGCTCCGCTCCTACCATCTAATAGGTGAAGGATAGGTCCTAATCCCACCCGAGCATGCGCAGACGAGGTTAGCTTCCATGCTCCGCTCCCGTCCGAGACGGAATTTCGACAGCACCTCCCCGCTGTTCTCCCGATACACGTCCCGGCGGGGAGAGTGTGTATCCAGAGAACAACGGGGAGGTCCTGCCGAAACTCTGACTCGGACGGGAGCCGAACATGGGAGCTAACCTCGTCTGCGCATCCTCGGGCTGTCCAAATAACGTGGACAATCCGAAACGGATACGGTTATACATATGCGAAGAACGCATACTTCCAACCGTATCCGTTTCGGACGGGAGACGCCTAACTAGGTAACGCGACCTACGACTACATGTGGCGGAAAGGGGGGTCATACCGCAGGTGCCGGTGAAGAAAGGCTAGCGGGGCAGTGCCGAGTCGTGCTCCTCCGGCTAGCCTCCAATGGGAGCCCTCCTGAAAAAGAAAAACAATTAGTGAGAACGAAAATATCTAAGTTCATTACAGGTTCATAGTGCACAAATAAGATTTCACTTTTAAGAAAATATCTAAGTTCACTGCTGAATTACAATTTGGATCACATGTATCCTATGTGACACTGGCTGGGTAACTCTCTATCATAAGAAAGCCTGTTTTTTAGTTAAAACATATGTTCGTGTTGGCTACTTTGCTCAGCTGCTCATTCAGTGTCCTTAGAATCCAACCACTGTTTCTCAAAAACCATGTTTTATGGTTGCAAGGAAGCACAACAATACCTGTAGTTGGGTAAACATGAAAAGAATCAAATTTGATTTTTGAACTTTTGTGTTACTCTTTTTTGCTGCTTGATGACTGTCTAATATGTTGCTATTTTTACTTCAAAAAAAACTTTTGCTACCGTTATGTGTCGTAGATAGCAGAGTTTAGTGATTTCAATAGCAGTCTGAATGTTTTCACTCTAAGCACATGGGCTGGCGGGGTTGTTATCAACCTTACTTGTGTTGATACATGTATCCTATGACACTGGTTGGGTAATTCTCTATCATAAGAAAGCATGTTTTTTAGTTAAAACATGTGTTCGTGCTGGCTACTTTGCTCGGCTGCTCATTCAGTGTCCTTAGAAATTCTAATCGTTGCACACATTATGCACCACAGACGATGACATGATACAACCAGACTACAGCCACCATCAAAATGACTCTGCTTCATCGACCTCCTCAGGTACGCAAGTGAAAAGTGTAAATAGAATGCCATCTACACAACAGTCGGCATCAACATTCTAAATCCAATACTTTCTACTCCACAGGTTCAGGTTCTGCGTTCAATCACCGCACCTATTGCATGTGCTACCTACAGGATTCAGGTGCACTGATCATTCCTCAGCACTGAGCACCTGTACTAATGTAACTCACACAACTACATGCATGCCCAGATTGATGAACCAGCAACTCCCAAAGCAAAAACAGACATGAAGAAATTGCGAGACAACAAAACCAACATCTATGAACGTTGAAGCTACCTATGTAGAATAGCCATACTAACGTGGCCTCGAACCTGCAAGATATAATTATGTGATGTACAAACTCTACCTCAAACACCCTGCTATGATATATGCACACTATTGTAATTCATGTGCCTCGAAATTGTATCTTTGTTTGTACATATCAGGACACAACCATGTTTACTGCTACACTAAAACCTGTATGTGTGCACACACTTATATATAAGCGTGGCGATGCTTCACCTTAAGACTGTGTCGCTTCCTTATGTAATTCAGCTTCTTTATATGCATGTTACAACAAGAATCTATTATACTAAAAACTGTCCATGTTATGTTGATTCTCAGTTCTTTCAGATTTGTGGCTGCACGGGCGCGCGAAGGCGCGCACCCCGCTACTAGTGGAGGTAACAAAGTGAGCGTGTAAACCTTCCTAAGGGTGAGTATAGATGCATGTATATGTATACTAGTGTCGTATTTATACCGTGTGTATTTTTAAGGAAAAAAATGGTTTCCAAATTTGAATGGCAATGTTTCTTCGGATTATCTATCTCAAAGCATAAATTTTGGGGAGAAGGTTGGATTGCATGCTGTCTTTTTCCAGACTGACGATACGAGCAGCACTTCACAACTGCTGGTGTGGCTGCATGGGTTCGGGAAGTGTATGTGTGATGAGGATGGACATTAGGTTAACAGTGACCAAAGTAGACAATTGAAATAATTTTGGCCCAAATTTCGATATTCAAATAACTAAATATTTCGATCAGGCTATCTAGGAACACTGTAAACATCTAGAAGCACATGGACATAACCCTGCATGTCTTGTTTCTTGTTTTTGGCTTGGAGAGGATCCTCGGACAGTACATAACGTTTTTGTTGCAGCATACAGGCATAAACCTTTTTTTTCCTTTGTTTTTTTTGCAGCGGTAACATGGCAACTCATTATATAAATATAATGATGGTATTTTACATAAATATGAACATGCAACAGGTACTGATGTAATTCTGGACAATATTGGAGGATCATATCTCCATTGGACAATATTGGACAATCTTCTGACCATTACTTATTCAATGGGCCAATTAACCACAGCACATGGAGAAAGAAACAACACTTACCCTCTGAGGTGGAAGTAGCAGAATCTAAGTCGATGGTACAGGTTGGTCAGGATCCTTCGTTGCGGGCTGACTCCTTTGCCGTGTTCCTCCTCCACCTAGGCCTCCATCACGGGCTCCTCCTCCTCCTCCTCCTCTCTCCACAAGCAGATCTGGGGATTAGGGTTATGGGTTTTAGCAACTTGGTCGCGGGATTGAAGAACCCATGAACACAGCAGTAGTAGAGAGAAGAAGTACCTCAAGTGTACCCGTAGGGGAGCGAGCACCTGGCACCGGCGGCGGCCGTTGGGGCGGACGACGGCGGCATACGATGGGGGCGGATGGCGGTGCGAGGCCCGGCGGACGGGCTGCGGCGGCGCGAGGGCAGGCACCCGAGCCCCTGGCGACGCGCGGCCGGCCGGCGCTGCAGGAGGTGGCGGCGTAGGGGCGGCACGGGTGAGGGACGCGAGCTGCGGCGTAGGGGCGGCACGGGTGAGGCACTGGAGAAGAGAAGTCACGATGCGGGGAAGAGAAGTCACGATGCGGGGAAGAGAAGTCATTTGGGAATTTTTATTTTTTCTTGGCCGGAACGTTTTATTATTTTTTATTAATCTCTCTGGCCGGTGGGGCTTTCTTGAGGGACAGCACGTCCGTGACTTGTGGCCAGAAACTTGCGCGTGAGTGGATTTCAGTTTTTTTTTCGTGCCCAACTTGGGTCCAATTGGTGGGAGAACCTGGCGGCAACTTGGGTGCTACAGGCGGGAAAATTTGGTGGGCTAATTTTGCACATAATTTTCCTGTGTGTACAAAACAACCGACAAAAAAAAATTCGTACCGACACAAATTTAATAAATTTCCTGTCGGTTGAATAATATTTCTGTCGGTCTCCATGTACCGACAATATAAATGTCTATTTTTCTGTCGGTTACATATTATTTCTGTCGGTTTTCATATACCGACAATATAAATGTATATTTTTCTGTCGGTTACGTATTAATTCTGTCGGGTGAGGAAAAACCGACAAGGAAATCTGAGTTTCCAGTAGTGTCCATATGGTGAACGGACCCGCGCTGCGCTGGCCATGACCCAAATAGCACGAACTAGCGCCGGGCTGAGCGGAGGGAAATGGGAGGGGAAGAAAAGCATATCACCTCGCATGCTCCACCCTCGGACGCCGTGGCTGCCGGCCCCGTGGTCCTCTTCTGGCTACGATGGAGGGGCAGGGAGCTTTGGAGGCAGGGAGATTTGGGATCGCGGCAACAGGCGTTGTAGTGGTGGGTGGCGTGCGCACCTGCTGGGGCGGGCGGCGCTTTGGAGGCGGGCGGGCCAGCGGGTGGGACGGCACTGCAGTGGTGGGCGGCGCGCGGTTGCTAGGGCGGGCGATGCTTTGGGGGCGAACGACGCGGCGCGGTGGGAGATTTGGGGACGAGAGCTTTGGAGGAGAAGCGGCCGCTGGATTCGGCTACCATGAGTGCGCCATGATGGATTGGAAATTGGAGTCGAGGGGGAGAGAGGAGAGCGCGGCGGCCTCTCTTTTGGGATTTGGGGGGAACAGAAGGCCTAGGGTTTCTAACTAGTGGGCCAGGCCAAAAAATGTATTATGCAAAAAAAATTCCCGTCACATCAAATTTGTGATACATCTACGGAGTACTAAATGTAGATAAAATAAAAAACTAATTGTACAGCTCGGTTGTACTTTGCGAGACGAACATTTTGAACCTAATCACTGGCCTGGGCGTTTGGGTTACCCGATTTTCTTTTTTATTTAATTATTTTTCTTTCCTACATACAGGTGTATATTTATTTATCTACTATTTCAAACAATTAACAATAAATAATATTTATATATTATATAAAACTTGATTTATTTAACTTGCTAGTTACTAAGAATGATAGCCTGTGCAAAAGGTCTATTATTTTTTTTTCAAAAAAATATTTTTTTAAATTTTTTTAAAAAATACTTTGCCGACTGCTCTGCTCCCTGGCAGTCGGCAAAGGTTATTTTTTATTTTTTTCTCAGAAATTCTTTGCCGACTGCCATCCTCCCTGGCAGTGGGCAAAGGCTCTTTGCCAACTGCCACTGATGCCAGTCGGCAAAGAATTAATTTTTTTTCGATTTTCGATCCCAGTTTTTTTGTGTTGCCTTGCTACAATAAGTACATGATATATTCCAAGTTTTTGGTCATTTTGATTTATTTTGCTATATTCCATTGATTTTTGCTGTTTCTTTGATTTTTTCCGGCAGCTCTAGATTTGAACTGCAGATATATGAAATAATGGAAGCCGGCGATTTAGAAAATGATATTCATGATGTTTGGAGCATGTTGAGGCCGTGTGCGGGGCCTCGCGTGAAATTTCGACCGTGTTGGTGTCGGAACACGCCGAGGCACGCGCGTGAAAAGTGTTTTTAAATTTTATAAAATCGAAACGGAGTCCGAAAATGACGAAACTTGACGACGTGTCTTGCCATCGCATGCGGAGGCTGTGGTAAAAAATTGAGAAAGTTTCGAGCAAGTGGCGACGTCGAGTGGCTAAAACCTGGACTAACGTCGGGTGGCTAACTTGCTATCACATGTAGAGATGTCCAGGTTTTAGCCACCCGACGTCGCCACTTGCTCGAAACTTTCTCAATTTTTTACCACAGCCTCCGCATGCGATGGCAAGACACGTCGTCAAGTTTCGTCATTATCGAACTCCGATTCGATTTTATAAAATTTAAAAACACTTTTCACGCGCGTGCCTCGGCGTGTTCCGACACCAATACGGTCAAAATTTCACGCGAGGCCCCGCACACGGCCTCAACATGCTCCAAACATCATGAATATCATTTTCTAAATCGCCGGATTCCATTATTTCATGTATCTGCAGTACAAATCTAGAGCTGTCGGAAAAAATCAAAGAAACAGTAAAAATCAATGGAATATAGCAAAATAAATCAAAATGACCTAAAACTTGGAATATATCATGTACTTATTGTAGCAAGGCAACACAAAAAAACTGAGATCGAAAATCGAAAAAAAAATTAATTCTTTGCCGACTGCCATCAGTGGCAGTTGGCAAAGAGCCTTTGCCGACTGCCAGGGAGGATGGCAGTCGGCAAAGCCTGCAACTTTGCCGACTGCTAACGGAGTGGCAGTCGGCAAAGGTGACGGTGTGGATGGCGTCACCCATGGCCTGCCTTTGCCGACTGTAATTCTTTGCCAACTGCCTGGCAGTCGGCAAAGACATGGCTTTGCCAACTGCCTGGCAGTCGGCAAAGCCAGGCAGTCGGCAAATCCTGCTTTGCCGACTGCAGGAAATTCCAGTTGGCAAAAGGACCTCTTTGCCGAGTGTCAAAAAAAACAGTTGGCAAAGAAAATTGCAGTCGGCAAAGAGCCAGTTTCCTGTAGTGGTACCAGTCATGAAACCTTTTTATCGTCCATGGACCCTTTTCAAGCACCGTCCATTGCAGCATAGGCCTTCCGGGCACATAGTTACTGGGGACATTGACATAATCATCAACCGTTGGCTTTCTTATATCCTTAAGGGTCAATGGTGTATTTGATGGCTGTTCGACATGTACATCGCCACTTGGGGCTTCCTTTGTTGGTGGCACGGCTTCAGTTGCTTGGCTGGCGGCTTCCTTATTCTGTGACGGTTCGAGCTCAACGACTCGTGCCGTCCGCTGCTTTCCAAGCCCTTTCAGAAATAGAACTGTGCCTGCTGCTTTCCCCTTTTTTGGCTCATAGGGAGAAACCAATTTTGGAATTGGAAATTTCTTTGCCTTTTTGGAGGCCGGTGCTTGTGGGGGAGTTTGCTCTGCTTCCTTATGCTTTGGTGGTGGCGGGGGAGTTTGCTCATCTTCATTCTGCTTTGGTGGTGGCGGGGGAGTTTGCTCTACCTCCTTCTCTGGTGTTGTGTCCTTCTTGGCTAGCGGAGTCTGCTGCTCAGGCATGTTCTTGGCTGGCCCCTCGAGCTCATCCAGCGAGAATGACATATCATGTATTGGGGATGACGACGGTGGCTCATAAATATACGGGGATGCTGGGGCATGCATTGGCGATGCTGGCTATTAACTTGTTTCGGCCTCTTGGGATGCTTGATGCACTGGTGGAGAGGGTGCCGTTGGTGGATCAATCAACCTTACGTACCGTCTCGGCCATTGTATGAACTTCTTGATTGCTTGTCCAAGCTTCTCTATACCCTCAGAGGTCGGGATGTCGATGAAGTCGTCTTCATATCCACTCTCGACCGTCAACACTTCCACCCTGCAGTATGCATCTTGCATCTCGACACCATGGAACCTACGTCCAGGGATGGCATTGCCTGTGGCCACTTGCTTTGTATGCTGATTCCTAAGGCCATATCCAATTAACAATGAGCAAGGCCAAGGTTTATCAATATCGTCGACTGGATAATGGTCCTGATTTGATGTTGACGCTATACTGCTTGGAAAGGGCATAGATTGTGTGGCCATCTCTTGGCTACCCAAGGGTTGAGCTGGGACATGCTGCATATATGAAGGAGCTTGTGATGACATCTGTTGAGCAGACACTACTCCCGCCAACCGCTTCATCACTTCAGGATCAGGGTTTTTAACGAAGTCTTCCATCAAATCCCTAAATTTTTTGGCAGCCTGCTGCTAAAAAAAACCTTCATGTGCTCCTTATGTCGTTCTCTTTTCTTATACATGCCTTTCCACTCTTCACCAAACCCTTCTTTCTAGGTGGTTCTGGATGAGACGCCCCGTACACGACCTGGATGCTCTGGGTTACCTACAACATGATATTTAATGTCAGTGTCGATTTCTATTTTACTCGAACAAAATGGAAAATATAATTTTGTTACCTAGAGCATGGGAAAGGCTGTCCCTGTCCCTCTGTGACTTGAAGGCACCTGTCTTTTCCAGGTTTGTTGCTTCCAAAACCTTCTCGGCAACTGGCTTGATCTCATCGGGACAGGAGATCTCATCGCTCTCAGTGTTTGCCTTCCGAGCGCGAAGCCAATTCGCACTTCGTTCTGGCATTATATCTGTCAATGCCAACTTGCCCTCTCTCCTCTTTGCTTCGTCTTCTGCCCTCCATTTAGGAATCTTGGTCTTGTAACCGCCAGTGCCGAGGTGGTGGTGGTACTTGTTCTTCTTCGCAAGTCTTGAGGCGGCTTGGCTCTTAGCCTTGGAGTCGTCGGAGTTTTTTATGACACTAAAACGTGCCCACTGTTCTGCTGTGATAGGGTACCGCTTCGTTGGGTCCCGCCCCTTCTGCAGCCACTTTTTATTCATATCGTGCCTATAGCCCTGGAATGATATTGCTAACTGCTTCATGACATGACCCTTGACCAAACCTTCTGTTCCCTCCGGGAAAATAAACTTAGTGCACAATTGAGTCCAACAATTCTTCCTCTTTCCTTCAGGCACCATACTCCAATCACTCCAGGTGATATCAAATTGTTCCTTTACTAACCATCCAATGGCGGCCCTAAATTTGGGTAGCGCCTCTAGAGGTGCTAAGGGCTCTCCGCTCGGGCTAATCTCTGTAATCCTATAAACTTCTTCTGGAAATCTATTCCTTCCTCTATCTCCTCGTGCCCGATCACTCTTTTTCTTTGTACTTCTTCGCTCGGAGGATGTCCCGGTCGTTTGAGGCGCCGTGTCCTTATGAACATCTTGTGACTCTACCTCCATTTCAGCAACAACTTGAGAGAACACCTCCTGTCAATTCAATTGTTAGGTACATACATACACATGCATTATTCTCTCGTATAGACAATCTACGAGCATATATACCTCATCATCATTTGGCTCATCTTCAGGCTCGTAATTAGGGTCACGTTCCAACTCAAGACGGGCCTTCTTAGCTCTAGGAGATTCACGTGGTGATACGCTCGGGCTCCTATAAGGTTCGGATCCAGAGGAGTCAGATCCCGATGTACCTATCTGGGCATCGGCCTGCTCAGCATTTGATGGAGTACTCATCTGCATGAAATATAAGTATAACCACGGAATATAAGTATAAACATGGAATACAAGTATTAACATGGATTACATAGCCTAATCAATTAGCGAACCTATTATTAACAAACCTAATTAACTAACACTAATTTGCAAACCCTAAATAATGATTATTAAATAGGAAACCCTATTTAACAAACTAATTATTATTTCACAAACCCTAATTATGCATGAAATATAAGTATTAACATGGAAAAAACATAGCTAAATTATGGAAAAAAACCCTAACATGAAATAATAAATAACCCTAATTAATAAACCATTATTTACTAACTAAATTAATCCACAAACTCTAAGTACATGAAATAATAAGTAACCCTAATTAACAAACCATTATTTACTAACTAAATTAATCCACAAACCCTAATTAAGTACATGAAATAATAACTAACCCTAATTAACATACCATTAATTACTAACTAAACTAATTCACAAACCCTAAATAAAGGGAATAAATAACCGTTAATTACTTACTAAATTAACTAACAAACCTATTATTAATAAACACTAACTAAATTAACTAATTACTAAATAAACCCTAACAAAAAATATTACTAACTATTAATAAAAAACCATAACAAAAAAATTCCTAAATTTTGGAAACAAACCCTAACTAAATTAACTAACTAAATTAACTAATTACTAACTAACTAAATTACTAACTAAATTAGATAATTACTAACAAAATTACCTAACAAACACTAATAAAACATTACTAATTAATTAAAAAAAGGCAAGGCAGCCTGCCAGGCCCAGCAGGCAACGCTGCCGGCGCTCGGAGGGGCGCGCGCGCGGCGGCGCACATGGCAGCCGCCGCCGCACCGATCGGAGCCGCCTCGGAGCGGAGCTCGGCGGTGGCGGGTGTGCACGGCCTACCTCTCGGCGTTCCGGCGAGGTCGCGGCGGCGGCGCGTAGGCGGATTCCCGGCGCGGCGTGGCAGCTGCTGGTGGCGGCGGCTCGCTGCGGCGGAGCGGAGGTCCCTCGGCGGCGGCGTGGAGGCGTGCCGGCGGAGTGGAGGTCCCTCGGCGGCGTGGCGGCGGCAGCTCACGACGGTGGCGGTCCGGCGAGCGGTGGAGGAGCGGCGGCAGATTTCGGCAGCCTGACGACGTCCAATTTCTGAACTCGCGCCTCCAGGACTTAGAAATTTTCACGGGCCACGCGCGGCAATTTATATTGGAGCACATTAGTACAGGCGGGCCATATTGACCACCGCCTGTTAATTAGGGTTAGTTATTATTTCATGTACTTAATTAGGGTTTGTGGATTAATTTAGTTAGTAAATAATGGTTTGTTAATTAGGGTTATTTATTATTTCATGTACTTAGTGGATTAATTTAGTTAGTAATTAAAGGCTTGTTTAATAGGGTTCGTTATTATTTCATATACCTAGGGTTCGTGAATTAATTAAGTTTTTAATTAAAGGTTTGTTAATTAGGGTTAGTTAATATTTCATGTACCTAGGGTTAGTAAATAATATAGAATCCAAAGGTATACAAGAAGGGGAAAGAGGTTTTAATTAAGATTTGTTTAATTAAGTTAGAAAATAATATCATAGTCCAAAGGTATACAACAAGGGGAAATGTAAACATCTTGCTTAATAAGAAAGAGTAGCATTAGGTACAAATGATAAGTGATACATTAGTTACATGATAAACAATCTAGCGTGCTACAGTCCTTCTTTGTCCATCATGGCGCACCCAGGGCAAAGAGGTTTGCGGGATACTTTTCTCCACATTTTTTATCTTTTCTTCAAAGTTTGTAAAAAGAGACATCTCGCTGAACTGGTTAACATCCTCTAAATCCATTACACCATCAACTCCTACAATTTGTTGCTTTCTAGGGATTGCTACGTGCTTTGTCTTTTGGGTACTTTTCTTTTCATTCGTAGATAGAATTTGTTCCACATAGAACACCTGTGCAGCACGGTTAGCAAGGATCCACGGATCATCTTTGTAACCTACTTTACTTAGATCAAGAACTCTTTGGCCATAGTTATCCACAATGACATGTTTATCTTGAACCCATCGACAACGGAACATTGGAATCTGCAGGCGTGGACCATATTCAACCTCCCATATGTCATCAATGAATCCAAAGTATGTAGTTTCTTCACCAGTTGTATCATCTAGAGCCTCACATCGAACGCCACTATTCTGTGCCATGCGCTTGGTGTCCCTAAAACTGGTGGAAAATGTGAAGCCACTAATGTCATAGCTCTGCCATGATATGACCTGGCTTGATGGTCCAGATGCTAAAATCTTGATGGTTTCTGATTCATCTGTCATGTCCAAATTCTTTGGCCATGCGGTGAACCGATGCTTGTGTTCCTTGTGTACCCAATCATTTGTGCATCCTGGATTCTCCTCACGAAGCTCTTTCATGTGCTGCTTGGTGAATGGGTCCATTATTATGAGTTGTAGTATGCTGTAATGTACCTCTAGGACTATGTTGTAATCTGGCGGGATGAATGATTTCCGTCCCATCCTCCCTCGTCCACCAAGCCTTCCCTCATGTCGCAACGGAGGCAAACCAATTGATACCTAGTCTTGTTGATGCAAAAGTAGATCTGCAAACACAAAGGGCTAATACCCGAAATCGATATCCAAAGCGTGCTAGTCGATTTGACCTGTTAATCGACAAGGATGAAGATACGAGCACTTTGGTCCTGACAACAGCGATACGCCCGGAAGTCACGGCCAAGAGGTACTCACGCGGAACTCGAGGATCGTCGAAGATTGCACTGGAGCAATGCAACTCGCCGAATCGATGAGAACTCGTAAAAAGGAAAAATATGCAAATTGACGAAGTCGCCGAAAGTAGATGTAAATAAGAGTAAAAGTTGTTTTTGATATGTTGATTGATTCTTACATTGCCCTTCACCCTATATTTATATCCTGATCTACAGAAACATAACCAAATACGACTAGGATACTAAATCCAAACCTAAGGAAACACACGACTTTGATACAACTCAAACTCTAATAAACGTATACAAGGAAATTAACTCCTTTTTATTCCATAGTCCGCTTCAATCACGATGGTACTCTCATCACCCTTCTCCATCGGCACACCCCCTGTTCTATCGGCAGCAACCTTCAAATCTTTTCCATCGGCACACTCCCTGTTTCATCGGCAGCGGTCTTTAAGTTTCTTCCATCGGCATCGGCAATAATACTCTTAACCTTATCGGCAACAATTCATTTCGAGTCTACATGCCACCACCACCATTCACAAGCAGCCTTCTTTATCAACTTTTAATCGGCTATCAATCTAATCAGTAACCTTTCCTCCACCGATTAACCTTTCCTGACCATCTTGACACGTGCTAAAAACGATGTCAACACATGCCCCCCAATTTCAGAGTATAAGATATACTCTAAAATTTACTCCAGATAATACTTGTTGTTACCTATTTTTCTCAACCCATTCTCCAAGCATAACACGATCTGTTACTAAATTTAATCAAATCTAGTTCTAATATCGCACAATTTCCAACTGTTTTTGCTTCAATCCCGATTGAGATACCAAAATAACAAACCATCAGCAAGATCTTATCATAGCCACATCATCATTCTTAAAACTGAAAGATCCTGTGTCAAGATATCTTCCAAGTCATGATTACTTGCCATCAAATCTTCTGCACAATTCCTTGATTGTCGTGCGAATAGTTACCATATCCATCTGAACCACCTCGATTCACCCGCGCCCGGCATAGAGATAAGTCAAGAATACCCCTACCCCGAATGGCCTATAAATAGATTTCCCCCGGACTGCTCATCTTCTACCTTCAAACTTTAACCTTTGGCATTCTCTCTCCGGCAGCAACCCTAACCAACAACTGCGTGTTCCTCAACCCATCAAAGCTCCTTCCAATGTCAACTTCAAATCTCCAGCTTGTGCCCTCATCCTTCTCGAAGCAATGGCGGTCAACTTCAACGTCCCTGCGGTTCGTTCTTCCCTTATTACCTTTACTTTGATCCTTCTGGTTCCTTGCGAGTTCTTACAGTTGGTATTTTTTCTACTTTCTTCCATTCTCTTGATCTCCCAAACTCAGGAACTACGCAACACACTGGTTATTCCAACCAACCAACCTCCCCTCCATTGCCTAGGTCCAATGGGCGACCCAGATCCAACCGACCTGATCAATGCCGAAGCCAACCGTATTCCCTTCAAAGCTCAAAATTTCTCTTTGAATCTGTGGAAGGATACATTCCGATCTTAGCCCAAACCCACCAAAGGGTGGAAAAATTGGTATTCGAGGGTCAACAGATCGATGCAAGTGTTCTGGGCAGAACGGAAGATAGACCAATGTATCAGGCTATCCATTGCCGATATGCAAAAGAATGAATCCATGATGATAGCTGCCGCTCACTTTTGGTCAGATACCACAAATACCTTTATGTTCGGTCATGGCCCATGCGCCCCCACTCTTGCCGATGTATATATGCTCACCGGCTTGGATATCTCAACTGTCGATGAAGGCCACATTTTTGGCAGAAAAGCTGAGTATAGAGTAAATACACGCAACATCGGCGGCTGGACAGGATACATCCAAGAGTACCAAAAGACTGGTACTGTTAATCAAAGAGAACACGCCATATTCCTGAACATGTGGCTAGAGAAGTTTATCTTCTGTGGTCGATCGGTAGGACCAACCAACGCCTTCCTTCCAGCAGCTGAACCCTTGGCCAATGGTGTCAGATTCCCACTTGGCCGATACCTCCTGAGCTCGACCTACCACCTCCTCCACCAAGTGTCTTAGAAGCTTCTACTTGGTGAACCTATCGGCAATTTGGGAGGCCCGTGGTGGTTCATCAATATGTGGTTAAACGCTCACATGCATAAGCGTCTACAGTGGGATTTCTTTGCCCAAGAATTCCCACGAGAGATCGCCGAAGATTACATCCTTGGAGATGATGAATCGGCAACACGCCCTCCTCTCAACTTCGACGAAGCCATAATCGTCCTCCCTGGAACAGAGGCCAATGAAGATCAAATCGGCAGGTTTTTTCAGAATTTCTACCATGGTCTCCCTCATGATCTCAGGGCTTGGGTACCCTATATTGATGAGGATAACAAGTTCCCTCTTCTTTTCAATTTTGCCGATAGTGATCTGAACCAAGATAATGATCTTATGATGGCTATTATCACCCCTAGAGCAATCCCGGTAAACACATTTGGTAGCGGGAAGAATTCCAACATTACTTATGAATTCTACAATCCATAGGCAGTGTCTCGCCAGCTAGCCTTTGGGCAACTGCCAATCAAGTTATGCTTTGCCGATGTGATTAAGCCTAGAGAAATTATTACAACTAGAACTGAATGGAGTAGGGTAGTAAGACTTGCTCCCGATGCCGATATTTCAAATGTTGATCTCTCCGCCTGGTCACCAGCGTCTTTCATCACAGAGTCATATAAGCAATGGTGGCAAGAGTGGAAAGAACAGTTGTTTTCAACATCCGTTCACACATATCGGCACATGATCGATCCCGACTATGCCGTACCTGACGATGCAGTAAGTTCATTTTAACTTTTGTCTCTCTCCCCCCTTTTATATATATATATATATCGGTAGCTAATCTTTCCTGTAACAGGCCGATGATCCAGTCCCATCAATAAGCAAGAGTGGAAGACCCTTCAACCTCCACCCTATTTCTCCAGTCTCAATAATCGGCTACAACGCCCCTACCTTAGACGCCTTAACCTTCTAGAGGACTCGTGCCAAAACTATCACCTCCAGACCAAGACTGGCAACATCCAAGGCCACTCCAATGGCTGCTGCTTCAAGCCTAATTAAGGCTTTTAAGGTAATAACCTTGTTTACTTTGTTTCCTGCTGATACACATTATATTAACATATAACTATCAGGGTGTAAGAGCTGCAGCTGGATCGTCATCGGCAACTCCTCCAACTTCAAGCACCACGACCTCTACCCAGCCTTCAGAGGTATTCCTTTATCCCTACATTTTTCCTGTTAAACGTCTGATCTTACACCTATTTTTGTAGCAACAAATGGGTACATCGGCAAGCACACCAAGCACGCAAGCTCCCCAATCAACACACACCGATGCCCCCCAGCCAACTGTCGCTGAGACCCAAACAAAGCGCAAAGCTTTAACCGATGCCGAAGCTCAACAAAAGCGACAGAAGTCTACACCAGCCCCTGCGTCCGCTCCAACACCTGTTACTCAACCAACCGATATAACTGAACAAGCTGCTCCTCCTGCACAAGATATACCATCGGCCATTATACCCCAAGGGCCTACTACTGATGAAGTCGTAGAAGACATTCCATCGGCATCCTCTGCCGATCTTTTGCATGATCCTCTTCAAGCTGCTCCCTCAAGCCAGGCTCAAGAAATTGCCTTAAAGCAGGTAAACCGATTAACTGCTTGATTTATAATATCCCCAGATACCACAGATAGGATTTCTAACTCTCTTTTCTTCACAGGAACATGATTCTCCTGATAGCTTGTTTTCTTTTGCTATCGACATCTCTGATGATGACGGAGAAGAGGCGAGTTCTTCCCTAGCATTGGGAACAATATCGGCAGATACCTATGGCCAACTAGAAGCTCTTCTGAATCTGCTGCAACAAGATACCGCTCAACTGGTGATCGATTCAGACCCTGCAAAAACTATCTTCAAAACAATCCGCGGCCAAGTCCCTGCCGATGTTGAAGAAATCATCTTCCCAGCAGTTCACCTAGAGAGTAGACAACTTCAATATCAAAGGGCTGTTCATCGTATTGCCGACAGAGCAGCTCAAGCTCAACTTAAAGAAGAAATGCTACAGCTGAAGCAAACTGCCGATGAGAAGCACAAAAGCATCAGCAACTTGCAAGCCTCCGGCACTGAACTTAAGCAGAAAATTCTAGATTTATCGGCAAAAAGAGCAGCTCTGCTAGCTGAACTGGAAAAGGTTGAAGCAGCCCTGACTCAAGCCAAGTAAGAAGAAGACCAACTTCCCGATGCTATCAAAGCCCTCCAGCAGGAACGAGATGCCCAAGCTCGCAAGGCCTTGGCCTTCAAAAAGAAACTCAAACCTGTGGAAGGAACTGCCGATGAAGATGCCAAAGAATT
Organism: Saccharum spontaneum; assembly: GCA_022457205.1. Taxonomy (NCBI): domain Eukaryota; kingdom Viridiplantae; phylum Streptophyta; class Magnoliopsida; order Poales; family Poaceae; genus Saccharum; species Saccharum spontaneum. The sequence continues at coordinate 23,188,990 of CM039582.1, read as the reverse complement.
GAAAGAAGCCGATGAAATTCGCCGGCGTGCGATATCGGCTATCCAAACTTTGTTACATTAGCGCATCGGCAACAATGCATTGATACTTTGTTTTAACTCTAGCCGATAGGATTGTTATCGGCAATTACACTTTTATGCATCTATCCAGATACTAGGGTAATATTTCTTTAAATATTTTCCATTTAACGCTCTGGGAAATACAACTCCTTCAAGAGTTTTGAGAATATATGCATTACCAGGAACAGATTGATTTATCCGATATGGACCTTCCCAATTAGGTGACCATTTGCCAAACTTAGAACTCTTAGTTCCAATCGGTAAAATCAACTTCCAAACCAATTCTCCATTGACAAATTCCTTTACCTTCACCTTCTTGTCATACCATCTAGCTACCCTTTTCTTATTCTCCTCAATGTTAACCAAAGCTTTTAACCGATGACCTGCTACATCTTCCAACTCATCTTTCATAAGGATATCATAATCATCGGCTGTCAATTGATCTTGAAAGCGTATCCGCCTAGAGCCAGTTTTAACCTCCCAAGGTAATACTGTATCGTGTCCATACACCAACTGATAAGGTGTTACCTTAGTTGCACCATGACACGCCATCCTATATGACCACAAAGCTTTATTTAATATTGTATGCCACTTCTTAGGATACTCTTTAATCTTGCGCTTAATGAGCTTGATAATTCCTTTATTAGATGCCTCTGCCTGACCATTAGCCTGGGCATAATACGGTGAAGAACTCAAAACTTTAATCCCCATACCTATAGCAAACTCATTAAATTCACCCGACGTAAACATAGTACCCTGATCGGTAGTGATGGTTTGAGGGATGCCAAATCGGTAGACAATATGCTCCTTCACAAAATCAATCATATTAGCTGATGTCACCTTTTTCAAAGGAATTGCTTCAACCCACTTTGTGAAATAATCGGTAGCAACCAGAATAAATTTATGCCCTTTACTCGATGGTGGATAAATCTGACCGATGAGATCAATAGCCCAACCCCGGAACGGCCAAGGCTTAATTATAGGGTTCATAGCCGATGCGGGTGCCCTCTGAATATTACCAAATTTCTGATATTCTTGACATCCTTTAAAATATTTAAAACAATCCTCAAGAATAGTCGGCCAATAAAATCCATTCATTCTGATCATCCATTTCATCTTAAAAGCTGACTGATGAGCCCCACATACTCCTTCATGAATTTCACCCATCAGACTTTTTGATTCCTCTATGCTAACACACCTAAGTAAAACTCCATCTATGGTACGGTAATACAATTCATCATCGAGGAGCACATACTTGGCAGCTTGGAACCTTATACGTCTTTCAACCTTTTTAGACGGATTCTTTAAATAATCAATAATTTTCTTTCTCCAGTCATTGGTATCAACTGATGATATTAATACTTCTTGAACAGGCTGATATCCTGAAGCATGCTGAGCCAATCGGTTAGCCTCTTCATTATGCATCCGAGAAACATGTTCCAAATGAAAATTCCTGAACCCTTTTAACAACTCCAAACACTTTTCATGATATGAAATTAGAATTTCACTTCGGCATTCATAAATTCCAGTCAACTGATTTATAACTAGCATTGAATCACCAAAGACTTCAACAGCATCAGCATGTACTTCCTTAAGCAATTCTAACCCTTTTATTAGGGCTTGGTACTCAGCTTGATTATTTGTCGATGTAGCAACAATCGGCAATGAGAACTCATACTTCTTCCCTTGAGGGGAAATCAACACAATGTCGATGCCTGCCCCTTCACCACAAGTAGACCCATCAAAGAAAAGTGTCCAAGGAGCAATTTCCAGAGAATCCACCGTGTTGCAATGTTGAGTAACGAAATCGGCCATAACCCGTCCTTTAACTGCCTTAGCCGATTCATAACATAGGTCAAATTCTGATAATGCTAAAATCCATTTACCAATCCTACCATTCAGTATCGGCATTGACAACATATACTTGACCACGTCATCTTTGCATATGACGGTACATTCAGCCGATAGTAAATAATGCCTCAGCTTAATACAAGAAAAGTATAGACATAGACATAATTTCTCAATAGCCGAATACCTGGTTTCAGCATCTATTAACCATCTGCTCAAATAATAGATAACACGTTCCTTCCCTTCAAATTCTTGAATAAGAGCTGAGCCGATAACAGTATCCTTAGTTGATAAATACAATCTGAAAGGTTTTCCATGTTGAGGTGGAACTAACACTGGAGGATTTGTTAAGTAACTCTTAATTTCATCTAAGGCTAATTGTTGTTCATCTCCCCATTTAAATTCCTGATCGGCTTTTAATTTCAATAATGGACTGAAGGCCTTGATGTTGCCCGACAGATTAGATATGAATCTTGTGATGAAATTGATCCTACCGATCAAGGATTGTAATTCGGTTTTATCGGCAGGAGCAACAACCTTGTTGATCGCCTCAATAGATTTTCTACTAATTTCAATGCCCCGCTGATGCACCATAAAACCCAAGAATTGTCCTGCTGATACACCAAATGCACATTTATTAGGATTCATCTTTAATCCATGCTTTCTTGTGCACTCCAATATCTTCCGCAGATCGGTTAGATGCTTTGTGATATCTCCAGACTTAATCACTATGTCATCAATGTAGATTTCTGCCAACGTGCCGATATATTCATGGAAAATAAAGTTCATAGCTCTTTGATAAGTAGCACCGGCATTTTTCAAACCAAATGTCATAACTATCCACTCAAATAATCCTACATGACCTGGACATCTAAAAGCAGTTTTGGAAATATCTTCTTTAGCCATGAATATTTGATTATAACCCGCATTACCATCCATGAAACTGATAATCTGATGCCCTGCTGCAGCATCAATCAATAAATCAGCAATCGGCATTGGGTAGCCATCCATCGGTGTGGCTTTATTGAGATTCCTGAAATCAATACAAACACGAAGTTTCCCATTTTTCTTGTAGACAGGAACCACATTAGAAATCCACTCTACATATCGACATTGCCGAATAAACTTTGCCTCAATTAATTTAGTTATTTTGGCCTTAATATCAGGAAGTATATTAGGATTACACCGGCGTGCCGGCTGCTGATGTGGCCGAAATCCAGACTTAATAGGCAACCGATGTTCAACTATAGATCGGTCTAATCCAGGCATTTCAGTATAATCCCAAGCAAAACAATCTTTATATTCCTTTAACAAATCAACTAGTTGTTATTTACACTTGAAATTTAACTTAGAACTAATAAAAGTAGGCCTTGGCCTATCGCCTTCACCAATATCTACTTCTATTAAATCATCTGCCGATGTAAATCCTTGACCTAATTTTCCATCATCGGCAAACCTATCCATTAAAACTCTTCTTCAGAACCGACTGCTTGGATCAGTAAAATTTCGTAATCGGTAACCTTGAGGAACTCTTCTTCCCAAGCTTCTCCTGATATGCACCTGGTTCGCTCATAAGTGTCTGATTCTGCCGATGCAATGATATAAGAAGAATCACCAGGAACAACTTCAATGTTATCTCCAATCCATTGTACAAGACACTGATGCATTGTAGAAGGAACACAACAATTAGCATGAATCCAATCCCTTCCTAAAAGCAGATTATATGCACCCTTGCCATTAATAACAAAGAAAGTTGTCGGTAAGGTTTTACTGCCGATGGTCAACTCAGCACACACTGCCCCTTTAGCTGGTGATACATTGCCTTCAAAATCCTTTAGCATCATATCAGTCTTAGTTAAGTCTTGATCCCCCTTACCAAGCTTCCGATACATCACATAAGGCATAATATTAATTGCAGCTCCTCCATCAATAAGTATCTTAGATACAGGCTGCCCATCAACTCTGCCTTTTACAAACAAAGCCTTGAGATGTTGTCTCTCATCATCGGCAGGCTTCTCAAAAATAGCCATCATTGGATCTAGCGTTAATTGAGCTATTTGGTCAGAGAAAACAGCATCTTCTTCGCTATCAGATAGAGCCAAAAATTCCATCGGCAACATAAACACCATATTGACATCTGCCGATGGGCCTTTATTTTTGTGCCTTATCTGCCACTGCTGATTACCAGATCTCTCATTGGAGGAACTTTCTTCTTGGTATAAGTCTTTTTGACGCTCTCGCTGCATTTTCCTCTTTTGTGTCTTTGTCAAACCCTCTGGACACCATTGAGGAAGTTTAGTTTTCTACACTGGCTGATAAGTCCTGGTTGTCTCCACACGACGTATATTAGGATCTCTGTAAAATATTTCTTCATCAGGAACTCTTGCATTTGCCATCTCTTCAAGCTCCTCTTGGTTTCTCGAAAAATATGCAATGCGTTTCCCAAGCCTTTCATGTACACTGAGCCTGCCCCCCAGCCGATCATATACTGATGCTTTCCTTTTGATCGGCTCATTAATGGACAAAACTTGATTACCAGATTGAAACCTCCTTACAGGACAATTAACTCCATAATAACCATTGCACTCTGGGCAATCTTCAACAGTAGGTAACTTAATACCTTCTTCCCAACAATGAATAAAAAACGGACACCTCCAATGATCCTCATGCCGATTCCACTCCTCTTGACGTCTTTCCTCTTGCTGTTGCCGATACCGGTCCCTTCGCTGACGCCAGCCTTTCTGTTGTCTTTGATGAGTAATCACAATGCTAGATCGAGGAGGTTTTCCAGAACTGCCACTTTCTGTCAATAGCCCCTTGCCTTTTGCATCATCGGTAGTTATCCGATGTTGGGGATCTACTGATGCATTCTTTTCAGCAGCTTCCGATGCCAACACCTTAATTTTACCCTCAGCATCCAACATATTTGCTGGAAAAGGATGTTGATCAATTTTCATCGGCTTCTGAATCTTGGAATTGCCAAATTTTATTCTCCCAGACTCAATAGCTAACTGTAATTGTTGTCTAAATACTTTGCACTCATTTGTATTGTGTGAAGTTAAATTATGCCATTTGCAATACAGCATTTTCTTCAACTCTTCTGCCGATGGGATCACATGATTAGGTGACAACTTAATCTGGCCCTCCTGAAGCAAAAGATCAAATATCTTATCGGCTTTGGTGATGTCGAAAGTAAACTTTTCTGGCTCTTTGTGACCAAAGGGACAAGATATCGGCTTTTTATTCTTAACCCACTCAGCCAAACCGATAACTGGTTCTTCATCTGAATCAGAATCTTCTACTTCTTCGACAAATGAAACTTTCTTGTTCCAATTCCTTTTAGGTTTAAAAGCCCTAGTGTCTTGATCAGAAATCCTTTGCACTAGATGACTTAGGCTTTTGAACTCCTGAGAAGCATATCTGTCCTTAAGGTGTGGCAACAATCCCTGGAAGGCCAAATCGGCAAGTTGCCGATCATCCAACACCAGGCTATAACATTTGTTTTTTACATCTCATAGCCTTTGCACAAAGCCTTCCGCCGATTCATCATTGCGCTGTCTCATTTTTACCAAATCGGTAAGCTTCTTTTCATGAACTCCAGCAAAGAAATATTTATGAAATTGCTTTTCCAGATCAGCCCAAGTAATAATAGAATTTGGCGGTAGTGAAATAAACCATGTAAATGTTGATCCAGATAGAGATGATGAAAACAAACGAACTCTCAATTCAACTCTACTAGCTGCCTCTCCACATTGAATAATAAAACGATTAACATGCTCCATGGTTGATGTATCATCTTGCCCAGAGAACTTAGTGAAATCTGGCACCTTGTACCGATTTGGGAGACGAATTAAATCGTATGCCGGAGGATACGGAGTCCGATAAGAATAGGTATTAACTTTGGGCTTGATCCCAAACTGATCCTTCATAATTTCTGCTATTTTATCGGCCCAAAAACCATCAACTTCTTGTTGACGACATGGTTGAATTTCCACCGGAGGTATTTGCTGATACCCTTCTGCATATCTTTGTGGCCCACGATCTCCAGTAATTGGCATATTTGCCACTATCTGTGGTCCATTAACCTGCTGAAAAGGGTTCATCGGCTGAGCTGCCGATGCTTGATTCTGAAAACCAGCATGCATATGACCTTCATGAATACCTGCAACTTGCTGATTTGGCTGAACTGTATGTTGAGAGGTAAACTGCCCTGACCAATTATTAGCGTTCATCGGTACAAAATTTGCCGATGGTTGGTAACTTGTTGGCATTGCTGGATAATTACAACTAATTTGAGGTATAACCTGGACTCCAGGTTGACTTACGATAGGAGCCTTCTGTTGCATCGGTAACAAATTTGCCGATGGACTTGAATTAAATGTTTGACCCAATGACACCTGGAAACCTCCTAAAGCTGGTTGCACAGTAGTTGCTGTAGTATATTGAGGTACTTGAGCTATCAGCGAACCGGCCGATGGCATAGGAGCTTTTCCCGCTGCATCAAACACTTGAGGTGATCCATGGTTAAAAACAGATGGCTCTGGAGGCATACCATATCCCCACCAATTAGTAGGAGTCTGATTATTCTATGGTACAGGACCTGATAAAGCCGATGTTGATAGATCTGTATTAAGCTGAACTCATCCTGATAATGCTGAATCCGGACGCATCGGTGTAGACTGTACATTAGATAAACCTGTTGATACTGGAGGAGAAGAAATCTCTGTACCCACAACGGCTGGAGGAGCCGATGGAGCAATAGCAGATGCTGATTCTGGTTGATGATAAGCAGGCCCAACGTAACGAGGTGACGCTTGCCCTTCTTTGAAAGTTCAAATCACAGCATTATGAACAGTATTGGACAGCACATTGGAATGATTAATTAAAGCATGATTCACTGCAGAATTAACCATCTCTTAAAGTTTACCCGGATTAGAATCAAAGGTAACTTGCCGAGGCAACGGCAAGTCTTGCTTTTGGATGACTTGTCCACTTTTGTTCAAGCTGAATGACTTCAAGCAGAGCTGTCTGTATTCTTCTATAGCCCTCTCCATAGCCTGCTTCTGATCTTCCTTAAGATCTTCTTCTGTTACCGCGATGATGTTCCCCGCATCGATCTCAGGATTAAGCATATTGACTAGATCTGTCCCACCAAGCGTGCCAAAAGATGTGTTGATGCAAAAGTAGATCTGCAAACACAAAGGGCTAATACCCGAAATCGATATCCAAAGCGTGCCAGTCGATTTGACCTGTTAATCGACAAGGATGAAGATATGAGCACTTTGGTCCTGACAACAGCGATACGCCCGGAAGTCACGGCCAAGAGGTACTCACGCGGAACTCGAGGATCGTCGAAGATTGCACTGGAGCAATGTAACTCGCCGAATCGATGAGAACTCGTAAAAAGGAAAAATATGCAAATTGATGAAGTCGCCGAAAGTAGATGTAAATAAGAGTAAAAGCTATTTTTTGATATGTTGATTGATTCTTACATTGCCCTTCACCCTATATTTATATCCTGATCTACAGAAACATAACCAAATACGACTAGGATACTAAATCCAAACCTAAGGAAACACACGACTTTGATACAACTCAAACTCTAATAAACATATACAAGGAAATTAACTCCTTTTTATTCCATAGTCCGCTTCAATCATGATGGTACTCTCATCGCCCTTCTCCATCGGCACACCCCATGTTCTATTAGCAGCAACCTTCAAATCTTTTCCATCGGCACACTCCCTGTTTCATCGGCAGCGGTCTTTAAGTTTCTTTCATCGGCATCGGCAATAATACTCTTAACCTTATCGGCAACAATTCATTTCGAGTCTACATGCCACCACCACCATTCACAAGCAGCCTTCTTTACCAACTTTTAATCGGCTATCAATCTAATCAGTAACCTTTCCTCCACCGATTAACCTTTCCTGACCATCTTGACACGTGCTAAAAACGATGTCAACAGGTCTTTTAGGAGATTATTACATAATGGTCATCCAGACTCAATGGCCTCTTCTGTAGTGTATGCCTCTATCATGGAACCCTCCGGATCAGCACGATTTGACATATAGCCATTCAATATTGACATGAAACGCTCATACGTCCACATTTCATGGAAATACATGGGACCCAATGCCTCAATTTGAGGCACCAAATGAACAATAAGGTGTACCATGATATCAAAGAACGATGGGGGAAAGCACATCTCCAACTGGCTCAATGTCTCTGCAGCAAATTTCTGTAGGGACACTAACTCATCACGGATAATTACCTTCTCAGATATCTTATTGAAGAAGTAGAACAACCGTGTGATTGCCATCTTTAAGAACACTGGATTTATAGCCCTGGTGGCAATAGGAAGAAAAGTGGTCAGCATTACATGACAATCATGTGAGTTGTAGTTGGTGAGTGTAAGGTCTTTCATCGAAACAAGACTCCTTATGTTGGAGCAGAAACCAGATGGAACTTTTAAATTCTTCAACCACACACACATTGCATGTTTCTCCTCTCTATTCTGGTTATAGCTTGCTGCCGGTAGATGGTACTTCCCATTCTCTAGGAGTACAGGGTGAAGTTCTTTTCTGATCTTTAAATGTTGCATGTCCAAACGTGAATTGAGACCTTCCTTTGTCTTGCTCTTTATGTCTAGCAAAGTTCCAACTACGTTGTCAAACACATTCTTCTGAACATGCATACCATCGATCACATGTCGTACGTCTAAGTCTTTCCAGTACGATAAGTACTTAAAGAAAATAGACTTCTTCTTGAACGTGTCCCCCTCATTTGCCTTCACAACCTTTCTTGGTTTCCCATCTTTAGTCTTTTTTCCAAACACAAACTTGACATTCTCAACTATCTTATACACTCTGTGCCCTTTACTATAACCTGATGGAGCAGTAGATTTTGATTCATCCATATTGTCAAAGTACTTATTCATCTTTTGTAAGCGGTACTTATGGCCTGCCGGTAGCCACCTCCTATGCCTCATGTACACTATCTTGTTAGATGGAGGAAGAGACACGTGCCATGTTCCATCTATGCACTCTACACAACCAACCTTTCCCTTGAACTGGCCTGATAATGAGAAGAGAGCAGGATAATCATTAATTGTGACAATAATAATTGCTCTCAGTGTGAATGTCTCTTTGCGGAACGCATCGATCATTTTCACACCCACTTCCCATAGTATTTGCATCTCTTGCATTAAGGGCTCTAGAAATACATCCATATCAAATCCAGGTTGTGTAGGTCCAGAAATAAGAATGGTTAGCAAAAGATATTTTCTTTTTTGACACAACCATGAAGGAAGGTTGTATATTGTCATGATCACTGGCCATGTGCTGTGCGTGCTGCTCCTCTCGGCAAATGGATTCATTCCATCAGTACTCAGAGCAAACCTTACATTTCGTGGATCCTCGGCAAAGTCTGGATATTTCTTATCGAATTCTTGCCATTGCTTTGCATCAGCTGGATGTCGTAACTTTCCATCATCTTTCCTTTCATCAGAAGCATGCCAGGTCATAAGTTCCGCATCATCAGGGTTTGCAAACAAACACCTCAAACGATCAACCACAGGGAGATACCATATCACCAATGCAGGAATTCTTCTCAACGCATAATAGTCCACTTCGATATTGCTAGTGGGCTTTGAACGTTTGTCTTGTTGAGTCTTTGTTTGCGTCTTCTTTCGCTTCCTCCCTGAAGAAATAGAGGTTGCATTCTCTTCCTCTCGATAATCTTTATTCGTCTTGTACCTACTAGCACCACAGTTTGGACAACTATCTAAGTCTTTATACTGATCACCCCGATATAGAATACAATGATTTCTACATACGTGGATCTTCTCGACACCCATCGTAAGTGGACTGACTAGCTTCTTTGCATAGTACGTGTTAGCAGGCACTTTGTTCTCCTTAGGAAGAAGGTCTCCAAGTACACGCAATAAATCATTGAAACTAGCATCGGACCAACCATATCTAGCCTTAATCGTCAAAAACTGAAGAACAGCCCGTAGTGTCGACCACTCTTTGGTACAACCTTTCGACTCGTCGTACAAATGCTCTTCTGCTGCCTTCTTCAAGGCTTCCATTCGCTTCATGAAGAATATTGATGGATCCGCACAACGGTTCATTATTGCCTCTAAGAAATCTACATCTTCAATGGCATCAGTGTTAACATGCTGAGTTTCATTAACATCGGACGTAGAATTATGAGTTTGATTGACATCTGGCATAGCATGATGGGTTTCATTGATATCTGGCATAGCATCACATTCATTGAGATATGACATTGGACCCTCCACATTGATGTTACTTGCAGTGTTGTCAGTTGTCCGCATATAAGGTGTAGAACTACCCTCACCATGTTTTGTCCAAACCAAGTAGTCCTCCACAAATCCTTTGCAAACCAGATGAGAAGTGATTGCTTCCACATTGTCAAATACCACAATATTTTTACAGTCTGCGCATGGACAACATATGTGCTTCGCCTTTGTTCTCTGAGCATGTATCTTCACGGCATCAATAAATTTTTGGACCTCCACTACATAAGATGGGTCTAATCTTAATAAGTTGTACATCCATAATGACTTCTCCATATTTATCTGTAATTAGTTAGGAAAATATTGTATGTCACTCTAAAAACAAAACGAAAATAACCCCTCATAACTAAGATTCTATCCTCCATCAATTAAATAGATATGAAAACCTACCTCTTACAGAATTTACAAAATAAAAAATTTAAATAATTATTTAAACTCATTTTTATAATTATAAGAATTAATTAAACGGAGATGACATCTTGATTAACAAACCCTAAGTATAAGCAAAAATAACAAACCCTAATTAACAAACCCTAAGTACATGAAATACTAACTAACCCTAATTAATAAACCATTAATTACTAACTAAATTAATTAACCCTAAGTACATGAAATATCTAACCCTAAATAATAAACCATCAATTACTAACAAAAATTATTGAAAAACCTAAGGTACATGAAATAATAACTAACCCTATTTAACAAACCCTAAGTATAGACAATAATAACTAACCCTAATTAACAAAACATTAACTACTAAATTAATTCATAAACCCTAAGCACGTAGATTAAAAAACTAAATTAATTCATAGTTTATAATTACAGGAAATAAGTATAACAATTGACAAGACTTTATAAAGTGTTAATCATTATTCTATTACATAGATCTACTCACAAGAATTCTAAAAAGTATTTATTTTCTATAATCCGAGCAAGATACAATTTACTATGAATTTACAAAAAAAATAGCTAAAACTCTCTCTCTTGCCTTAGCTATGAACCCTAACCCTAACCCTAGATTTAGAGCACCTCCAATACAAGAATTGAACCAAAGAATCACTAAAAAATAGCGGCAACGACACTAACTAACCTTTTGGAAGTTTCTCACCAAAGAAATGAAGTTCAAAACCTCCCCCTTGGAATTGCCACTTCTCTGTCCGCCACTGTACACATAGCACGCGAGTAACTGTTCTTGTCTGGAGGTGGCGAAGGGAATTTATAGCAGCATTAACACAGGCGGTTGGTAAGGAGGACCGCCTGTGTAAAACAATTTACACAGGCGGCTCTCCTATCTCTACCGCCTATGTAAATACCTGTATTTACACAGGTGGTTTATAATGTCAGCCGTCTATGTAAATGGTATTTACACAGGCGGTTGTAATTGTAAACCGCCTGTGTAAATACACGTATTTACACATGCGGTAGAGATAGGAGAGCCGCCTGTGTAAATTGTTTTACACAGGCGGTTCTCTTGCTGGGCCCACCCTATTTTTTGTACTGGCGTCATGAAATTGTGAACCGCCTGTGAAAAAAAAACAACGTGCCAGCAAAAATGATTTCTGTAGTAGTGTTTAAACAACTAGGTCTCAGAAATACGTATTTATATAAGGTAAATATTGTGCATCATAATCATTATAAACCCAGGATCTAAGAAAGCATTATGAGGTAGATATAATACCCTACAGTTATGTTAAAGCCTGGTAATTAAATTGTGACACATATATTAAAATTAAAATCTATAACCGTGGGAGGATCGCTGGCCTCCCAGCGTATCTGCTGCGTGTGGTTACGGATCCCTGCGTTGTGCTTACAGCTAGAACTTTAATGTATAAATATTTTCACATGACTAAAATTTCTAATGGGGATTCATTGAAATAAAATATTATTTTCTATTAGCTACTCCTTCATCCTACAAAGAGTGCTATTCTCACTTTCTAAAAATTTACATATTTTTAACTTTAACTAAATATGTACAAGAGACTATTAGTATTTATTGTGCATAATAAGTATCGTTAGATTAATAACTGAATATATTTTCACAATAAAATATTTTGAGATACAAAAATTGTTAATATTTTCTAAAAAATATAATTAAACTTAAGAAAAGTTTGGCCTGCACAAAACCATATGCATCTTTCTTTTTAGAACGGAGGAAGCAGCATGCATGCCAATAGCCTGTCTTTTTTATTTTTTAATCATCTTTTTTTTTGAAAGATTCTCTCAAATATGCCTCTGGCGGAATGCTTTTAAAAAATAGACTCTCAGCTTGGCGTCGTCGTCATTGGCGCCAAGATTACACAGCATAGCGCCAGTCCTATTGGCCCTAAAATTGTTGCGCCGATGCATACGTGGAGCTGACGTGGCGTATATCTTAGCGTCATTATCATTAACGCCAAGCTTGACGTCATTGTTATTGGCGCCAAGCCTAAACGCCATTTATCCTGGCTTATGGTATATGTGTTGGCCTTTGAAATGAAACCAGTATAACTGTTCGTCTCTTGGATGGAAGGGAGAAAGCGAAGTGCCGCAGCAGCCAGCAGGTGTGTACCGACAGCAGCAGTCTGTTGGAGAGGTAGGAGCGGGAGCGGCCGAGCAGTGGACAGGGGGAGGATGCAGGTGTTTATATTTTTTAGGGTGTGTTCAGTTTTTAGGGTGTGTTCAGTTCCTTCAAAGTTCTAAAAATTTTACAAGATTTTCTGTCACATCGAATCTTTGAACGTATGCATAGAGCATTAAATATAGATAAAAAATAACTAATTATACAGTTTGGTTGTAAATCATGAGACGAATCTTTAAAACCTAATTAGTCCATGATTAGACACTAATTATCAAATACAAACGAAAGAGTTACTGTACTTCTAAAAATTTTACAGGAGCAACTAAGGCCAGTCTCAATGGGGTTTCATCAGAGTTTCATGGACATTAATTATGCTGATGTGGCACCATATTAATGAAGAGAGAGATGATAAGAGTTTCATGGGAGTAGAGAGAGTTTTATGGGGATAAAACTCTTCTGCACTGGATTTATTGAAAACAGTAACATGAAATCCCATTGACACTGGCCTAAACACACCCTTATTTTATTGAAGCACTGCCTACCCTCATTAAACACACCACCACTGCTCACTTCACTTGCACCAGCACGCACGACCACCTTCCTGCTGCCCTGCTGCCTGCTGCTTCCCTTCACCCTTCTCATCTCTTCCTTCCTGGCCTACAGTACTACTCGGAAAGAATGCCGCTAGCTGCCTCTGCCTTTGTGGCTCCCTGCCTGTGCCTGGACCAGGTCCACGGCTCTCCTGCATGCGATCTGGTCCAGCCACCCAGCAAACGGGTGCTCTGCTGGTGTGTTTAGTTGGCAAAATTTTTTTGATTCGGGTATTGTAGTTTTTTTATTTTATTTGGCAATTACTGTTCAATTATGGACTAATTAGGTTTAAAAGATTCGTCTTGCGATTTTACGGTGAACTGTGCAATTAGTTTTTTTTGTTTCGTCTACGTTTAATGCTCCATATATATGCCGCAAGATTTGATGTGATGTTTTAGGGTGAAAATTTTTGAAACTAAACACACCTAACAGCTCGGCGCCAATATCTCAAAACAATTATACTTTTTCATTTCAAATGCTAAAATATATGGTAACAGCTCGGTGTCAAGATCTATGGCGCGAGGCTTGGCGCCAATAATAATAGCGTCAAGATATACGTCACGTCAGCTCCACGCATGCGTCGGCGCAACGATCTTGGAGCGCATAGGGCCGGCGCCATGCTGTGTAACCTTGGCACCAATGACGACGGCGCCAAACTGAGGGTCTATTTTTTTTAAAAGCATTCCAACAGGGACATATTTGAGAGAATCTTTTAAAAAAATAGCTAAAAAATAAAAAAAACGAACCAATAGCTAGCAGCCAAGTGAACTTGTGGTGTTTTTTTTTTTTTATTCTATGTAGCGGGTGCTCAAATAAACTAAATGTTCTTACGAATGCTAACTTTGTATTTGACCTTCCATGGGCCGCATTGCTCATGTTTGGAATAAGAAACAGCTATATATATTGGTTGATGCAGAAGTTGGGATATTAATATACTTTCTTTTCTTTAAAAAAAAGTTGTATCGATCGTCCATATAAAAATTGCACCTGTATATGATTTTAACCGGAGGATTGTTGGGAAAGAACTGAAGCAACTTACAGATCTGTATTCGTGTACAATTATCTCATTGATGCACTCTATTTATTTACTTTGTTTATATGCTGGTCTACGGTGGCAGCAAGGAATGCAGGTGGCACAGTTTAACGCAGTTTGATGGAATGTTTTTTGCCTCATACATAACCTACCTATATTAATTAACGATAGAGGTTGTCAGTTTTGTCAAAAAAAAATGCAGACTGCCAAAAAAAAAAGAAGAGGTAAACTTTTATATGTAGTACACTCGTTTTTCGTACTCAATATGTTGTGTGCACAAAGTTGACGGAATTTTTTTTAAAGGAGAATAGTCACTGATACACAGGTGGGCTTTAATCTTCGTTAGGAACTGGCTTTAGTCCCTATTAGAAACCGATTGGAATCCGGACCGTGGATCTGGGACCTTTAGTCCTGGGTCACACAACCGGGACTAAAGCCCATCATCGTAACTATAAAAATAGTTTAAATCCTAGGAGACCGCTCTTGCGGTGCATGACATTCGAACTCAAGACCTCTTGCCTTACACGTAGATTCCTTACCAACTCAATTGCACACCACATTTGTCAAAATCCTGGGCGCTCTCTTTTTGAATTCACCCGTGGGGGACCTTTAGTTCCGAGTGGGAGACCTTTAGTTCCAAGTGGAAGACCTTTAGCCCGGGTTGGTGACACCAATCCAGACTATAAGGTCACCCTTTAGTCTCAGTTGATGTTACACACCGGGACTAAAAGTTGACGGACCTTTAGTCCGGGTTGGTAACACCAACTAAGACTAAAGGGTGGCTTTTAGTCCCAGTTAGTGTTACCAACCGGAATAAAAAGGTCTTCGGTGCCTGTAAAATTTAGACACGAAACTAATGCTCACATTAGTTGCGAACCTCAACACAGATGTCGTTTATCTACTCGTGAGCTTTCCTTTTGAGAAAGCTTATTAAAAGTAGATTTTCGAAAAAAAAAAGAAAGCTTATTAAAAGTCATCGTTTATCTACTCGTGAGCTTTCCTTTTGAGAAAGCTTATTAAAAGTCATCGTTTATCTACTCGTGAGCTTTCCTTTTGAGAAAGCTTATTGAAAGTCATACTAGCTAGGGACTCCAGCAACCTACTCGGAACAGCAGAGACACCACCCCAGGTATGCTAGCCACTCTCATCACTGGAGCACATGACTCTACAACATCATGATGTTAGAGCAAGGGCTTGTTTAGATACCTAAATTCACCCCCAAATTCTATTATGTAAAAAGAAGATTCCCCATCATATCAAAATGTCGGCACATATATAGAGTACTAAATATAGATAAAATCAAAAACTAATTGCACAGTTTTATTATACTTTGCGAGACGAATATTTTAAGCCTAATTAATCAATGTTTGGACAATTATTAATAAATAAAAAAATTACTACAGTATAACAGAACACTTACTATGCAAAATTTAGTTCCAAAATTTGGAATCTAAACAAGGCCCAAGCTGGTCCACTGAATGAAGTAACGAACTGTCTGCTTCATGCTGTCTCTGTCCTTTTAGCAAATCTGTGTCTGTCTACATGTGCAGAAATTTGATAGTCGTTCTGAATCACCACACATCTGGATCAGAGAGAAAGTGCTTTTCGATCGCCATCTAGTTCATGTTCTTTCACATCGCACAACCTACAAAAAAAAATAAAGAATATACGCCATCCTTCTAAAAAAAATCCAAATCTAAGTTTAGAACTAGTAGGATTTTCTTAACTTTAACCAAATATATAGAAAATAGTGTTAGCATGTATTTCTTTAAATAGGTTTATTAATAAAATATATTTCATAATTAATCTAGTAAGTATTTATTTGGTATCATAAATATTTGTATTTTTATATATATTTGATTAAATTTAAAATTGTCTAACATATTGAAAAGTGAGAATTTTATTCATTTTAGGACGGAGTGAGTACCCAAGTGTTAACACTCAAAATTGTCCACGAATAAAGTTTTATAGTCCACTAAAAGCACAGTAAAGACCCGCCAAAAAAAGCCTGGGGCTTGTTTACTTTGCAAAAAATTTAAACCTTATAAATAGTACCGTTTTCGTCTTATTTGACAAATATTGTCCAATCATGGACCAAGTAGGCTCAAAAGATTCATCTCGTGATTTCCAACTAAACTGTATAATTAGTTATTTTTTTTACCTACATTTAATACTCCATGCAAATGGCTAAAAATTGATGTGATGGAGAGAGAGTGAAAAAACTTGGAATTTGGATGGCATCTAAACAAGGCACTGGTAAAGATGAAGCAATAAATGGTGTTCCCCAGAGAATTTATTGAGTGCAATAAACTCAACGTGCAAAGTATAAGGCCGCGTTTGGCACCGGCTCCGACGGCTCCGGCTCTTTGTGCTGCAGTACTATTTGTTCCTGTTCTCTCCTGTAGCTAGAAGCCGGTCAGCTCTTTCTCTTACAAAAAAAACAACGCCTAAGTAGGAGGAGCCGGAGGAGCCTGCAATTGAGTGCTCCGGCAGCACCGCCACAGTGCTGCTATAGTGGCTCGAGCCGGAGCCGCTGGGGCTCCACCAAAGAGGCCTTAAAACAAGATGGATATCCTATCTATCTCTAGGAGCTCGAGCTAATCAGGAATATAACCTGGAGCTGATGGTACAAGCATTACGTCGCGGCATGTAATCCATATTTCTTTGATCAAATCATTTAACCAGTGTTCGGTAAGGACATGCACCGATGCACGTTACGTTGTCGTGCATCAAAGACTACTCCGTAGTACGAAGCAGCATGAACTCGTCTATGGCCTTGTTTAGATCACCAAATTCATCCCCAAATTTCACTATGCAAAAAGAAGATTCTCCATCACATCAAAATGCCGGCATATATATGGAGTACTAAATGTAGATGAAATCAAAAACTAATTGCACAGTTTTATTGTACTTTGCGAGACGAATATTTTAAACCTAATTAATCAATATTTAGATAATTATTACCAAATAAAAACAAAATTGCTACAGTACTAAACAGTGATTTTGGACTCGCCAATTTGTTGATCTAGCTGTTTAGTTGGCAAAAATTTTGGCGAAATGCTACTATAGCAGTTTCGTTGTTATTTGGCAAATATTGTCCAATCATGGTCTAATTAGGCTTAAAAGATTTGTCTCGTCTATTTCGTCTAAACTGTGTAATTAGTTTTATTTTTTATCTATATTTAATTCTTCATGCATGCGTTTAAAGATTCGATGTGACGGGGAATCTGAAAATTTTGGCAAAATTCTTGGCAACTAAACGGTACCTAAACAAGGCCTATTGGTAAAACTATGAAGTTGCGTCAGTTGATAGTTGCTGACGATTCCAATGATGAACCAGAGGGATGACAGGGGCAGGCTGCCCCCGTCGGGCAGGTATACACACGATGCGTGCTATGCAAGTCAAAATGCAAATGAAAGGGTGCGGGTCGGTGCAAACCTCTTCCTGCCCCTCTGCCCCCATTTGATTAATTTTTTTATCGGTATGAACGGGGCGTCCGTCCGCCCAGACGCTCCTTTGCTAGGTCACGACATCAGCCCAACAATCCATGTTCCTTCATTTCTTAAAAAGAAAACTATTTATTCACTTATTCCTATCTACTCATTCCTCTTCCTATCGCTCTTATACGCTCGCCTGCCGCCTTCGAGTGAACGGCCACTGGCTCTCCGAGGCGCACCGCTCGGCTGTTGGCCTTGCCAGGCATAGCGTGCAGCTGCCTCTGAGTCACGACGCTCGGCTGCCGTCCCTGCTAGGCGCGGCGCGCTGCTGCCCTCTCCAAATCACGCGGCCGCGGCCTTGGCCTCCCCTCCGCTCATGCGGCTGATGCCTCCCTTCCACAACTTGCAGCCACTGCCGTTGGCCCTCCGCCTACAAGCATCGTTGGGCCGCTACCTCCGATGAACACCACACACCGATGAGCCTCCATTTTGCCGAGCAACAAGGAGACATTGCGTTGAAAGTGCGTGTTGCAAGAGTATGTTTCAATTATTTTAGATGTTTTAGAGATTTGTTGCAAGTGTTTTATATGGATGTTGCAAAAATAGATCGTGATGTTACACATGTTGCAATGGTTGTACACGTATATTGCAAGCGTCCGTTTCAAATTGATCTACTTTTTCAAATGTATGTTGCAAGTGTGCTTATTTGAATGTTACATATGTTGCAAGAGTATGTTTGAAATGTTTCAGCTGTTTCAGTCTTATGTTGCAATAAGTGTTTTCATGTTACAAGTTGCAAGTGTTTTATCTGGATGTTGCATATGTTTCACACACATGTTGCAATTGTATGTTTAAAATGTTTCTTCTGCTTCAGACTTATGTTGCATTCAAGTGTTTCATGCTGCAAGTGTTTCGTGCTTCAAAGGTATGTTCAGAGAGAGTCATGGGAACATGGCCTAGGCGTTGGGGGGGAAGGTGCTCACGCGCCTGAGGTCCTACAGATGGAGAATGCTCATCCTTATCCTAGCTCCTGAGTCCCGCCCGCGCGGAGAGAGAAGAGGGGGTCAGGGGGAAGGAGCGGTGGACGCGGGGCGGAACGAGACTAACAAGGACGGGTACGCGTGCATGGTGGGATGAGGCAGATAGAGAAGGACTGCAGCGATTCGATAGGAGTGCAGCGCATTTCTGCTGGACCATTCGGTATCGTCCAATGAAATCCTATCCTTCGGATGTTCGGACGTCTGGTCACGTGGCCTGCTTGCGCTGCTGACAGCCAATCACAGACTTTGGCTGCTCTCGGTCTCCCTCCGAGTTACTTTGTCTTTAGTGTACAAATAATTATTTTCATACGTGCAAAACTATCCATATGAGTTACTTCTTTAGCTCAAATTACTCCAACATTTTAGCTAAATAAAATTTCTAACAAAGAGACCACGGAAAATAAAATATTATTTTTTTCAGCTACTTCTTCTATTTCATGAAGAATACCTTTCTCACTTTTCAAAAAGTTAAATATTTTTAACTTTAGTCTAACTAGCAAATATGCCCGTGCGTTGCAACGGGAAAAAATAAACAATCATATTCATAGAAAATGAGAACAGGGACGCTATAGATCTATTTATGTTTTACTTTTAAAGCTATACAATGATGTCAATAATATGGCAATGTTTTATAAACATGTATCAAATTAATGCACGACTTTGTTTAGAAAAATATAATTTTGAAAGTTTTTTCCATGCAAAGCACAAAAATATTACTCGTAAATATATCCTAGCTTTAATTTTTCATACTACTGTTCATTCGAAGGTTTGTGCGGCTGATGCTGATTTGTTGTAAGAAAAAAATATTGTTAAATGGTTGGCTGATTCTAGCTGATAAGCTGAAGCGAACATTTGAGACAAGAAATTAATCCTACTCTGACCTGTCACAATCCATCCACGTGCACGACCTGTGTATGCAGGGGGTAGACATTAAAGAGAAAAATCATGAACCACATTCACCAATGACCAGCTTGCTTGTTCCTTGCTGCTTGATGAATGTGCATGTGCCCGCTCTAATCTTTCAATACCGGCAAGCGAGCTTGAGTTCAATGTCGCGGCATACAGAGTGGACGGCTAGTTTACGCTATTGATGGTCGAAGAAGGAAGAAGTCGTTGGTCGTTGGACTGGCTTGCGCTCGTCCATAGCAATTAACTATGTGTTATCCCTTTTCAATTTTCACGGAGGCCTACAGTGTTCCTTAATATAGGCTAGGAGCTGGGGCCGCAAAAGCCCCACTGCCACTGCATGCATGCACGATCAAAAAAGAGAAAAATCTAGAAATTGTTATCTTTGCCGTGTGGATTAAGGCAACAACAATGTCATGACCGTGACAATCAAGCATATATCTCATGGAATCTAGTATGTTCACGTTTAGATCAATATTGGATAGAATCTGGACTCTCCTGGTTTCCAAGACGTGGCAGGTTCAATGCCTACCATGTACATGATGCATGCACAGACCTTTCTCTATTTGGATTTCCTATTCAGATCTAGGATCAACAAGACCTATTTGGATTAGGATTTCAAGCCTATATATAAAACAAGAGTGCTGCAAACGAATAGAGACAATTTTTACATTCAATGAGTTAGTTAGGGAGGGTCGGACCAAACCAAAATCAGGGGGTGAGAAATTTTGCCTCTTTATTATTAGGTATAGATATAGATACATACAAGAGACTATTAATATTTATCGTGTATAATAAATATCATTAGATTAAGTTGAATATATTTTCATAATAAGTTTATTTGGAGATACAAATATTGTTAATACTTTTCTACAAATATCTTACTCCATCTGTCCTAAAATAGATGACCTTGTAGCATTCAAATTTTTTCTAAAAAACCTTGACCTTCTTATTTTTCAATGCACCATTTCTCTTTTCTCGATACATCTCTATCTCTACTCTTTGAGGGGCATTTTGCTCTTTTGGCTTCAGTGCCGGTTTCCACGAGAGATTCTAAAACATCAACTAATATGGGATGAAGAAAATTTTACCTGCATGATACCCTAGGTGACTCTTTTTTTTTTTTTGACGAGGTGACTCTCTCTTTGGGACAGTGCACAGAACCGACCACCGGACCAGGCCCCGGATAGATACAGTTATGTGTCACAGAGGGCAGCTGCAGCCAGGGGCACCGGACACCAAGGTGTACACCAGAGACCGGACGGGCGCACCGCTCTATTCGAGCAGAGAAGGTTGCAGCTTGGGTTAGGATAGCCATAATAAGGAACCGGACGAGTCCAGTGTGCACCGGACCAACGCACCAGACGGGCACTGTTCCATCGGTCGGCAACGGCTAACGGCAACGGCTAGCTGCATAAGGGCACCGGACCTCTCCAGTGCCTATGCAGAATGCTGCTGCAGCTTCCAACTGCTATTTTCCAAAGGGGAGGCTATTTATACCCCCTTGGCCGGCCATTTGAAGTATGTGGGAGTTAGGAAACAGACAAGGGAGCTGTGGCTCCACTCTAGTGCTCTCCACATGCATAGTGTCTAGTGAAACACTTGTGATTAGTGTAGGTGTTTTTGTAAAGTGCTTAGACTAGTTAGACCACTGCTTATACGCTTGCACTAGGTTTAGGCCTAGTGTTTAATGAGATTTGCATACCTCTTATCACTTGGTTCTTGCGCGTACTATTGTTTTACACCGGAGGGGCTTGTAGTCTTACGAGACTACACCAACAGCGTTTGTGGGGTGGCCACCATCATGTACAGGAGGGAACAAGCCCCGCAACGGTTTGACCAGAAGTTCGATAGTGAAGACGGCAGGACCAGTCCGAAGTAGAAAATGCGACAGAAAAAAAGGATGAATGTATGGCCAAAATAGCAAGGCACGAAGCAATCCGTGACTGGTACTTGTGGACATGATGCATCAACACATCAAGAATGTGGCCAGCCGAGTCAAATGTTTTGATTTGAGAGATATCAACTAAGTTGTGCAAGTACTATGTGATGACACCATTGTCCATTCATAGGAAGAGTACAGACCCTAATGCAAGCAACATAAATGTCCTCATAAAAGAAACTTTGTCCTTAGCACCCTTCAATACCGCAATGCACTTCTTTATCTTTGCCTTTTCTCCCTCTAGAAACTGTCACAAATCTTGAGATACGCATCAAAATCATCAACTTTGCAGGTCACCTTGACAGCCTCTGACCCCATTGTGAAGACCAAGAATCTTGCAAACAAGCTGCTGATCAACTACAATAACTCTATTTTCAAACCTCAACTCTCTCAATAAGGGATCAACGTATCTCATGATCAATTTGACCAACTTCACAAGGATGGAAAACTCAGACATGAAGAGTAAAGCACCTAGACCAGCCTCTCTTCTATCCACAATTTGTGATTATCATTATAATATGGAACTAGCTCACAGATCCTATGGATCTCAGGACCTACTCTTAAAGTGCTCAACATTGCTATTGGGAGCAATAACTTCTGCGCAAAAAAACAGCATCTAAAAAGAAAATCTAAAAAATAGACTACACATGGAGGGGCACAAATAAAAGTGACAGTATTCTGCAACATATCAAAAAACATGTATCAACACACAGGTGCCAAGCATGGAAAACCTGTCACATTGTAAAAAGAACACATGACATAATATATATACACAACCTATAGCCGATATCTTCATGGTAATCAAATTTTGAATAAAAAAATCTACATGTGATTAGCATGATGAAGCGTCTCCATGGCAGTCGCATTGAATCAAATTGACATGGGATGGAAGCTAAAACCCTAACCCTAGAGCATTAGGGAGAATATCGTGAAGCATGATAGATCAACATCGTGAAAGAATCTCCATGCACTACTATAGAAAGGCTGGGAAGCCTATATAGAGGCGGCTGCCCTAGCCACCTATGTTTTTCTATCTCTAGAAATCGATTTATAGAGAGGGCTGCATTTCAAGCCGCCTCTATAAATCATTGTCCAAAAATTACAAATTCAGGCAAAAAATTAATATCGGGCTGGGAGACCCCACTGGGCAGCCACATGCACGCACAGACACAAGTCACAAGTCACAATATTATTCGCATGCTTCGTGATTGCAGGGGATCAAATCGTGACCTCGGGCCTCACGTGTTTCTCCCCTAACCACTCCACCTATAACACACTTGCGTTCATTTGGGATATTCGTCCTCCTCATTTTATCTTCATCAGGTATTGCAATGAGTTTTTGGAATTCTAAATGAATTCAAATAGAAAAGTTGTCAACTACAAAGTTTTATAACTTTTCTAGATCTACAACTTTGGTTTTGGTCGTTTTCCCGTTTAAAAATTTTGAATTTCAAATGTAAGAAGTTCAAACATAATTTTTCATGCATAGATGAATTCAAATAAAAAGTTGTCAACTATAAAGTTGCATAACTTTTCAAAATCTTCAACTTTTGTTTTGGTTGTTTCTCCATCCGAGGTCTTTTGAAAATTCCAATTTTACTACGCAGCTCCAGTTTTCATAGGCAACTGAAATCGATTTCTAGGCGGCTGGAAATAGAGCCGCCTCTAAAATAGGGGCATTTGTAGAGGCGGTTGGGAACTTTCTACAGGCGGTTTGGTTTGAGGCCACTGTAGAGGCAGCTACAAATTGACTCATAACTAAAAAAGCTCCCATTGCTGAAAATCAATTTTGTAGTAGTGATGGCAGTCACATTGAATCAAATCTACCATAAGTTGGAAGCTGAAACCCTAACCCTAGAGCGTTGGGGGAAAATCGTTAAACATGACATATCAACATGATGAAGCATCTCTATGGCAGTCATATTGAATCAAATTGACACGAATTTGAAGCTAAAAGCCTAAAACCCTAGAAGCATTTGGGGGAGGGGGTTCACTTGGGATCATAGGGGTCTTCTTTGGTGATGGAGCATGCTCCCTTTGGGTGGTGGCTTGGGTCGCCATGTCCTCAATGAGCGTGTGACAAGCATGAGTGCATGAAGCAACACACTCACCCCTTGCCAACCCCCAACCCAACGTGCGTCTCTAGTTCCATTCTCTGGAATCCTCCTAGCGTCAAGACCTCATGGCAGCGTCCGCCATGTGCCGCCACCCTTCTCTGGCAACCTCATCGGTGGACGAGGTGAGCGCATCTGAAAGGTCCTAAATGGCTAGATGAGGGTGAATAGCCTACAAAAATTCTCTACAAATCACTAGAGCAAATGGTTAGTACGCTAAATGGCAAAATGCAATTTTGCTCTAGCTCTATAAGGGTTGCAAGCCATCTATACCAACAATTCTAGTTGCTATGATCATTATGCACACAATTTGTTATGTCACTACTTAGCTACACTAGTGAGCAAGCTAGCCAACTAGTTTACCAACTTAGCTAAGCTACACTAGCTACTCAACTACCTCTACACAAGATATCTCTAGGAATGCAAATGCAAGAGGTAGAGAAAAGGTATACCTATGGGGGTATAACCCCATGTACCCACAGGGTTGTACGTGGACCGCACCATCAGAGGTGCCCTAGCCCACAAGATCGAGACGTATGGCGCACGGCTCAACTCGGCGTGCGCCGCTATGGTGTATTAGATATTGTACCACATCAGATATTGTCCATGTAACCCTGTCCCTCCAGAGTATATAAAGAGAGGCAGGGGTGTAACAGAACCGTCCAAATTATAAGAGCACAAGTATAAAAACAATCACCGAAGTGATCAAATTCTCACACTTGAGCCCATATAACTCCGGTAGTCCAATGAAATCAAGAGGGATTTCAAACCAACCAACATACAAGCCAAGATCGTAGTGATTCAACATAACAAGTCACATGTTACATCTATTTCACAAGTAGTTCAATATACATCGGAGTTCAACATAGTTATTACAACTTAAGTTCAAAAGTAGCGGAAGCAAGGTAATTTGAAACTAACATTAAACTTATTTCAAATACATGCCAGTACCAAGGTCGACTTCCAATAAAAGCATTAGAGAGAAGATAACTCAGAAGGATCATGCCCGTGATCACACTCCGCCTCTACGGCAGGAGCCAACCAACTCTTGCAGTCGCCATGATACATCACAACCTGCAACAAGTGGGGATAAAACCCTGAGTACAAGAAGGTACTTAGCTAGACTTACCCGTCAAAAACCAGAAATAAAGTGACACCAAGGATCATGCAAGGCTGATATAAAGTGGGCTAGCTTGACAACATTTTGCATAAAAGCTTAATATGGATAAGTAATCATTAATGCCTAAGCATCAAGTTAATTATCATTAACCTGTCCTCTATATTAGAACCTGTACTAGAGCACTCACTTTATTAGGAGCAAACAATATTAACCATAGCATGTATAAATTGAGGCAACCTTTCCATCGTTATCCAATTAACCATCCGTTCAATTTAATGGAATCTACGTTGCCGCTGCTCAAGTCAAGTGCTCACTAACCGGGAGCAACGGCGATTCGAATCGAATTACTATCCAGCTGGAGGGGTATTTCTAACACTCACTGAGTCATGCCTGGCGAGGGCTGCTCAGGTCACCTTTCGTACAGTTCAGGAATCGCAGATCCGAATGATGTCGTGTCCCCAAGGGCGACACTCTGCCAAGTGATAGGGACTCTAAACCCCCTTGGTCTCACGCCAATGTCCCCAAGCACATCCTTTCTCTCCTCCAAGATGCAACCTACCATTCGATTCCCGGCCTGAACCATATTACTCGACTTCGAGGTCGGAACGACTTATCCGGCCAACTAAGTGTTAGACTACATTCAACATGACTCAAGGACGTACAACGAATCGGTCTTTAAACGACTCAGACAGGGATAGATCCACACCCAAGACCTCCATGCCTTGTTGCTTCACTATCGTCATCCCGCCCGGTCTCATTTCATTTTATTAACACATGGTTCCATTCCACGATAGCAAATATAGCCAACTGTGCCATATATGAATATCCCTACATCTCGCAGGTGACAGGAAAATCACCTGACTTCTACCGCTTAAAGCAAGGCTAAGCATCTATTCGATCCTAGTATATATAGGGTTCAAGGATTCATATAACTAGACAAGGAATGATATAATGCAGCAAGGGTTTCCAACCAACTCCTATCACTTAATGCAACAATACTTATAACATATATAGAATTAATTGTTTTGAAGGTAGGAGGCTTATAATGCTCTGGGGCTTGCCTGGGATCCGACTCAAGTTAGAGTATGTCAGATGAATTCACTTGGTGAGTATCCTCTAATCTACCACTTGTCCGGTCCTTCTATCTTCGGAATGGATCCACCAACTCCATCTTCGGGTTTGGCTCCACATCAGGTCCTTCACGTGCTTCAGCTAGCGTACCTAAATGAGGTGCAATAATGCATATGTATGAATGCATAGAAGTGAAATCAACAGAGTAATCAAACAAGCATACCAAAGTTCACATAAACACCTAGAGCTAATTAACTTAATCCTCTCTTAAGGCATAACATAGAAGAGGGCAATCACATCAATCAAGACACAAGTCTCATAAGATCACAGGGTACTAACCCAAGTATCATCAAAGATATGAGTCATACTTCAATACACAAAGCATGGCAAAGTTAATCAAAGTACTAGAACTAGAAATTGCTACCTTCTGGACATCAGACCAACAGCTAAGTAATTTAATCATAACTGGAGATCTACAACTCCAAATGACTTGCAAGAAGACATTATGGAAAGCTTATAAAATTATCTATATTTCATTTATAATCATCACAGCATGATTCCAAAGTTTAATATGTCGAATTTACACAAACATAGAAACTGGTCTAACAAGACAGAGAGCAAGCAATTCTGTAACCCAACTTTCAACAGCTATAACTCCTAAACCACATGGCCAAATGCCACCAAATTTTAACAGAAGCTATATACATAAATTATCTACAACTTTTCACCAAATTTTAACAGAAGCTATATACATAAATTATCTACAACTTTTGTATAAACAAGTTTTACAACAATGCACATTATCATGAAGAACTTTGCTAAGTTTCCAGATCTGTCCAGAAACCTCATTTGCAAGAAATAATTATTAACTTATGTTGCAAACATATAATTGGACAAAACCAACTTTACCAACATGTCACACATGACCAATGAACACCAGAAAACATAGTGTCCATTCCTAAATAAATTCTTTTAATGCATTTTCTTAATTTATTTAGATAATTAGGTGGAATTATGAACACCTACCAAATGTGCACAATAAATTCTACCAAAATTATAGTGGCCTACATATGCTCCAAATAGTTTACTGTACAAATTTCAAACCATTTGCGCATATATATCAACCTCTATGAAAAAGACAAATGGTTATTGCAATAAATCATGTGAGAGCAAGATACACTAATAACTCACTCATAAAGCAACAAAAATTTATGAAATTATTACCACACATCAAACATTACATGAGTAGCATGCCACAAAAATTTCACTTCATTTGGAGCCATACAACTGCAGTTATGAAAAAGACAAATGCGACTAGCATTGAAAACCTAATCTGAAAAATCTATTTTTACAGCAAAAACATTAAACTAAAACATGCTATATTATAGATCTAATGCATAGATAATTTCACAAGGATTCCAAAAAGTCCTCATTTGCTATTTTAAGAATTTCCTATGATTTACTATGAATTTCCAAAGATCAGCAAAAACTACCACAACTAGGTCTTTTAGGTACTATTCATATGAGTCTATGACATTGCAGTTAGGCCCCTGCCTTGAGTCAAATTCTTGTATGCAGTCCTTGACGCGAATTTAAACAGAGAGGTCGCCGGAGCTCGCGGAAGCCGGCCGTAGGAGACTTGTCGGCCGCGGCTGAGGGGCGGGGGAGCACCAGGGGGTCTCCGCGCACCTGCTAGTGCCCTTGCCTTGCTCCACGAGGGTCCGAGGTAAGCCGGCCACAGAGGCAGTGACTAGCAGCGGCAGCTGCTCCGGTGGTGGCGCTCTCCGGCGACAAAGACGGCCAGTGAAGGGGCGCTATGGTGCCGCAAGACTAGGGCGCAGTCGTGGGAGAGGTCGTCCTGGCTAGCGGCTGCCTGTGGCGGCCCGGCCACGGGAGCAGTAGCAATCATGGTGGCTGCTCCAGCAGGGAGGAGCCGTGACGACGAGCAGAGCTTCCGAAAAAGGGTGGCAGAGCTTGGAAGGGAGCTTGGGATGTGTGGCAAGGGGTGCTGGAGGGACAAAAGGATGGCCGGCTTGGAGAGGAGCAGGCAGCGACGGGCAGCAGCAATGGAGCTCCGCTCCGTCTCGTCCATGGTGAGACAAATAGAGAGCAGAAAGAGCGAGATGGAGAGCGAGAGGGAGAAGGGCAGAGGGCGCCGGCCTCTTCACTCGACGCGAGGACGCGTGGGCGCGAGGTGTCGAGCAGCAAGGACACCGGAGGGCCACGCGGCGCTTGGCCTCAGTCCGTGCCAGCCATGACCAAAGCTCCAGCCCAATTCAAACTCTAATGAAATGACAATACCACCTCAAACCTACCACTGAAACTCCATTTTTCATCGATCACAACTCCCAAATTAGCTCGAATTGGCTCATGGTACAATTGACAAAATTATAGAGCTACAAGTGTACTCCAACTTTGGTTAAAGAATTGAAGTCTAATTCGGCACGGTTAGGGAGATACAAAGCTCCAAAGGAAGGTACCTCAAAACCGGGTTCTACAGTCCAATTGCGAGTTGACTGAAACTGCTAACTTTTCCCATCTCCATCTCCATCTCCCAAACCGAGCAAGGAAAAGCTAAACCAATTCCACAATGTTGTAGAGCTATATGTAATCTCCAACTTATATTATACAAGTTTGGTCTGGATCGCCACGGTTTTCGTTCTACAGGGCTCCAAAGTCACGTACTCCAAAACTTGTACTGCAGTCCAACACTTAGAAAATTTTTGCAGCTTCAAAACAGCATTGACTTGATTCTTGTGAGCTCTATTTGACTAGGTTAAAGGCCAAACTAGCTCTTGACCATTAAACAAAGTTTTTTCTACACAAGATGAGCTACAACTTTTGTTTAAGGTCAAACCTCATAACTTATACAGAAGTCAAACTTCCACTTTGGTCAAAGCAGCAACTTAATAAAGCCGAAACGAGGGTTTTAGGCCAATCGGGGTATTTTCTTGACTTTTGCTCAACATGAACCCTTCATGACTTTTGTGGTAGAGTTCATCTAGAGTCATTTGAGCAAGTTTTCAAGGTTTGGTTGATGTTCTATAGTTCCATTAACTTAATGGGGCAAATTCCAATAGGAATGATACTTATCATTTCATGAGACTTTTTTATTCCAAACTTTATGAAACTTTTTCAGGGATCAATATAGATAGTTATTGATGTGAGACATGTGAAGATACTTTGATAACAACACCCAAGCATATATCTTTTAATTGAGCCTATATGTAAGCAAGGGTGCAATATCCAAGTTTAGGTTAGGGTTTATTTCCATAGGTTTAACTTTGGCATCGTCATCTCCACTAATCTATCATGTTTGAGCTTAAACCCACTACTTAATTGGTGATAAACACCTGGGGTGTTACAAGGGGTCCCCTAGACATAGGACCAGATCTCATACCCAATCAATATAAAATAACAAAGCACAGGATGTAGGGTTTTACGTCACGCTGCAGCCTGAACCTGTATAAATCTTGTGTCTTGTGTCTCTGTTACCATCCGGTTCCTGATTACGCGCATCTCTACTGATCAATCTACTATCGCAGGTATACCTCTCGGTGGACTGCCGACCATATTTCATCGACAGTGGCGCACCAGGTAGGGGTTATGCGTGCTCATCCATGACAAACCAGATGGTCTCAAGAACAACAACATAGTCCACATCCATCCCGCGGCAATCCCCACCAACCCTCATCCGCGACTCGCCATGGTTCTGTCGTCAACACAGTGTCCCGAGGAAATTCATGGTGGCACTCCATCACGCAAGAAGACGTGGGGTTAATTCACGGCCACCAGCGCCCGGCGGTACAGCTCTACGCCGGCACCTGATCCAGCTGCTTGGCCAGATCTGATTCTGCAACAAAGCCAGGAGAGGGCAGCGCCCTGTCTCCATGAGAAGGCGAGATCTAATCGGGTTCGCGACGGCCACGCAAGATGACGCAAGCAAGCTAATAACCAAGATCCGTGCATGTGCATCGTGTGTTTGCATCTGTCCTATAGAAGTTAAGTCATGTTTCCTATTTTAATTAACTATTCTAACGAATGTACATTGGATCTCTTCATGTACATGTTTATATCGGCAGGAATCTAACTGCATGCTCGTCGTCTCGCGTTGGTGGCACGGATCTTGGCGGCTGCACGCGGCGGCCGGCGAGGACTTGACGTCCCACGGCGACATCCTCCAGCAACGAGGAATAACGCCACCATGGGACCCGATGGATCTGGGATCGGCACAGTGCCCGCCGGCTCTCCGGCATCGAATCAATCTCCGAATCACTTCCATGCACGTGCTGAGGATTCGTGTATGTGCTGGTTGGGTACCAGTGCATCGGCACCGTGTACGATTGTGCACCTACTACAGCAAGCTAGCAAGAGGAAGACATGCATGCACGCAAGCAACGTGTCCTATCTGCACCGCCATGCAAGCTCATCATGCATATACACGTATATCATTCGTGGAGCGATTCTCCAGCTACTGATCGATCGGCGTATATCATTCGTGGAGCGATTCTCCAGCTACTGATCGATCGGCGTCTTCGCTTGATGCAGCACCAGCTAAGTGATGCTTTTTATTTCGATTAACAATTTTATATGTGTCTTCGGATATGTGCATGCATCTACTGTGTTGCGGGAATTCGGCCACGATCCATGCTACTGCATGTCTGCATCAGCACGAACAAAGGTTCACGATCTACACCACCACGTTCACGTTGACTCCGTCAGACCGACTACGCCTGTTCGACTATGTCCGTACAACCCCACCGAGCTCCGACAACATCCATACGACTCCAACACCGCCAAGCTTCGAAGCGAACCGTCTGAGCTTCCAAGCAAGCCATCCGAAACACAACATCTACTCGGCCACGACGACGACGACCCATCTCTACCAACAAGCTAAGTGTTATTTTCTTAAATAAATATTTCTTCGATTGCCATATATATATATCTGCGTCGACCATCCTGAGGGTGCGTTCAGCGTCAAATTTTCTTCATACATACAATCTTAAAGATGTATATGTTTTACAATGGTTAACCGACCGGTTATGTCTCCTACTTGAGTTTCTCAAAGCTGGCGCTGTCTCCGACTCCTCCCTACACATACATGAGATTCGCTCTCTACGTTCCGGGTGGTCGGCAGTAGCTCTCTGGCGAGGCCAGTACTCTCCCGCGTGCCTGGGCTCCGCGCCTTATGCTCCGAGGTCACCGGTCAGACCAGAGCTGACGAATCTCTAGGACCGACTAACTACTCGTGCTGATCTAAATGACCTAATGGCTAAAAACTGAGTTTTTCACCTAACAAATTATACTGAGTATAATGCATAACCAAATAAACACTTAGTGTTTATACTAACTGGTCGGAGCATGTTTATACTGAGTATAAACACTAAAAAAGAACATGAGCTCTTATACTTGATTTGTACATCATGTACTATCTATTCTCCATGTTTATTTTTCAGGAGCAAGGTTTGGTTGCCGAGCTTACGCTCGGGGACTAGATTACTCGGGAAGGACAAGAAGATCATCGTTCGGGTTGTCGCACCATCTCGCAGACGGACTTCACCATCAACCAATTGGTCGGAGCGTTCGGTGCTCACTCCTGCTCGGCGTTCACTCTACCGTTGACCAGTTGGTTGGACTGCTCGGTGCTCGCTAACCAATCATTCCAGCTATTCGTCGCTTGGACTTCATCGTCAGCTACGCTGGGTGCTCGCCAGCTACACTAGAGACTTCTCGACGTTCGAATTCATCATGCAACTGTCGCCAGCTGAGCTGGGGACTCCTCGGCGTTCGCCTTCTCCGTGCAAGAGTCGCCTGCTGAGCTGGGGACTCCTTTGGTGGTCGGGTTTTGCTACATCTTCGCTTCACTCCGATTAAGCTGGTGTGCTATCAGGTTACTCCACGCTGTTCGGATCAGGGTGCTGATCTTGAGCAGCACATCGGGGTCTTGATAAGTACATTTCAGGCTTATTTCCTTTGACCCTGCTACTAGATTCATTCTTCGTCTTCCAGCAGGCTCGGGGACTATAGTGTGTACACTGTACCTTGCGGTGCATGTACCGGTTCTTTTCTGATAACTACATTGTCGGTGCCATCACAGTTGTCACTTCACTGTGTATACTACACCGATCAAGATTTTTCAAATTTTATCTTGAGCCCCTTGCATCCTTCTGGCAAATCTCAGCCTCGAGCAAGTCCGGATTCAGTGACCTCTTGAACTGCTCGAACATCTGCTTCAAATAGCCCGGACTTCGTGTTCAACAGCTCGGACGCATGTTGGACAACCTGGAGAAGTTGAAGAGGTGTTGCTCATCGGATACAAGGCGCTCAGGGACTAGTTGTGGGGTATAACCACATATACCCATAGGACATAGGGTTTTACGTCACGCTAGTGGCCTGAACCTGTATAAATCTTGTGTCTTATGTCTCTATTACCCAATGTTTTCGTAAATGTTAAACGCTAAACGGTCGGTCACCCTCTGTTTACCATTTAGACCGTTTAAACACCGTTTAAACGGAATTAAACGGACTAAACGGATTTGTATAATTTCACCCAAAAATACATATTTATGCCCTATTTTCCTAACGGGTTTCCCTCCAGGACCATCAAGCTCTTCTACTTCTGTCATGGTGCTGTCCTCGTCAGTATTCGGCGCACCAGTAAGATCCACAGCATCTCTAACTTCTTGTTGCTGATCTTGCCTAGCCTTCTTAGCGTCCTTTGAGTCATCTATGGCTTTCTTGCACTTTTCTTTGTCTTCTGGTGATGACTTTGGGCAAGGTCTAACCTATATAATTAGAAATCAAGAAGTGAGTTAGTAACTAAGTAAGTTCTGGGCAATCTGCAATAAAGTGACAATGCATGATAGAGACAGAGATCACATATTAACCTGTCCACGAATTCCAGCAATATGGAGCTTCAGCCTATATATCCCTGATGTCACTTGTAGACCACACAGTTTGCACTTGATGATATTCAAGTTTGCTGGATCCACCAACACACCATAATCCCATCCAATATCATCAGAGTTCCTCTTCATAATAGGTTTGTTGGTGCCATCAGTAGGATTTGATGCAGCAGATGACATCCTAAAAATTGTAAGGTTCAAACGTTTCAATTAACCAAGATTCCATCTTGCATACAAAACTAATAGGACAAGCAGGCTTGCAGCAGTAGCAGTAGCATGATTTGAAGGGAACAATTAGACAATCAATCACCAAAATTAATAAACCTAATCTACAGGCCAAGGACATAAGCACTAGTGCTGTGGCGCACAACACATCCGTCATAATCCTAATTAGTGCTGTGGCGCACAACACATCCATCATAATCCTAATTAACGGAAAAATGCAGTACAAGCCAGTGGCAAAAACAAGCATTGAGGCATGGCTACTTAATTACTTGCACTTGCACGAGTACATACAGTCTACACTCTACAGACAACCAGATCTACCAAAGTAATTAAAATGGAGAAGAGTGGAGAAAGTAGAAATTACCTGGTGGCTGCACGGCAGATGCACGACCACTGAAGAAGGTTGGAGATGGAGATGGAGCCTTGGATAGACACTGCAACTCAGGTCAGGTCGCCAAGCAGGGAGCACGCGGCCGGCGACCACGTGCGGCTGCACCGCGCAGATAGCGCGTGAGTGTCGACCTAGGTAGGTGAAGGGGCCGCGGCCGAGGAAGGTTCCATGCCTGCAGCAGCGGATGCTGAGGGAGGGCACGCACCGCTGCTGGAGCCACGGACAAATCTCGGACACGCAGTGCTTCTGGGCCAGAGGAAGTGACGAACACAGTGAATGAGGATGAGAGGTGGCGGCGGCAGTGTGGAATTGAAAGAAACCCTAAGGCTGATCCATCTCGCATATATATATGGTGCTGAAAAATTGGGCGGCAATGTTGGATGTGTTGGGCGCGCTCTGGTTCCAAAAAATCCTTCTCTCGAGTCGTCACTCCATCGCCTAAACGGTGTGCTAAACGCGTGTTTTTCCCGCCTAGGCCCGCCTAGCACGTTTCCGTCTCTCCTGTTCAGGCCGTTTTTCAACGTCTTTGACCGTTTAAACGGCCTGGCCGTTTAGCCTACCGTTTTTGTCCTAAACAAGGCGGCCATGCTTTGTTTACCGTTTAATGGCCGTTTAGACGGCCGTTTAGCCCGTTTAGGCGAACATTGCTGTTACCATCCTGTTCTTGATTACGCGCACCTCTACCGATCAATCTACCATCGTGGGTATACCTCTCGGTGGACTGCCGACCATATTTTATCGACAATACCGCACCTGGCAAGCGAGATCATCAATCAATCTATGGAACATCTCCGGAATGCTCTCATCATCCTTTATCTCGAAGCTTGTCAACTTATCCTTGAGAATGTACAACTTTGCACTCTTGACCGCTGATATGCCCTCATAGGTTTCTTCCAATCTTGTCCAAACCTTATGTGCTCTATCAAGATCATTGATTTGCTTAGACACCTTAGAATCAATGGCATTGTAAATGGTGTTGAGCGCCATTGTGTTGCATTGCTTGTTCTCTTGCCCTCTTGGTGTTGCATTTGCAGGATCAAGAACCACAAAATCATTCTCTGTCACATCCCACACCTTGTCATTGATTGAACTCAACTACATCTTTATCTTTCTCTTCTAATAGTCATAGCATGTGCCATCAAAGTGCGGTGGTTTGCCCCCAACATGATTGAACACTATTTGAGCCATCTTTTGACACCGAAGATTGTGAAGCCTTAATCAAACGATGTGCATGGCTTTGATACCACTTGAACGGTCCTAAATGGGTACTGTGTGGGTGAATAGCCTACAAAAATTCTCTACAAATTCACTAAAACAAATGGTTAGTACACTAAATGGCGAAATACAATTTTGCTCTAGCTCTACAAGGGTTGCAAGCCACCAATACCAACAATTCTAGTTGCTATGATCACTATGCACATAATTTGCTATGTCACTACTTAGCTACACTAGTGAGCAAGGTAGACAACTAGTTTACCAACTAAGCTAAGCTACACTAGCTACTCAACTACCTCTACGCAAGATATATCTAGGAATGTAAATGCAAGAGGTAGAGAAAGGTATATCGCACGCGGCAAGTTAGATGATCAATCAATCAATGAAAACCAAATGAACACCGGGAGACACACAATTTTTATCCCGAGGTTCATGTGCTTGCCGGTGCTGTAAGTGCATCTAGCCCATTAGTGGGTTTTGGTGAATTAAATGACAACACCATTAAAGGTCTAACAAATTTGCTAAGTGTTGAACAGGAAATAGAGTTTATTGCATATACTTGTGGATTGTGTGATGAGAAGTGTATCAACGGTTCAACAAGAAGGCAAACTTGATGATATGCCACATAGTGTTGAAATGAAGGCCAAATTGTATATTGTTGTATTGGAAGATCATGGAAACAATCTAGTTCAAGCAAAAGACAACAATGCAATTGGAGATGAAATGGCTTCTATATTGTGGGATATCATGGTATCATGAGAAAGCAAGCATATTTGGTAAATGGTAAATGAGACATGAGTTGATGTTTTTGTATTGGTCTCAATAATGGCTTGCTTTGCATGAATAAGAAGAGTTGGATAATAGACTAGCTTTGATCAGGGATTGAAGAATGAATGCATAAGTGAGGATATGCCAAGCAGAGTTCAAATAACAAAGGACACAACTCATATTAGATATAAGTCGGTCTCTACATTGATTTGCTTGTATGGATAAATATTTAGAAAATCACTTTGCATTGAGTTGATCAAGCTAGAAGTATGAAGATAGATATTGAAGTGGGTGCTAGGAGTGTCAAGCCAAAATGGAGAGGATATAAGGAATCGTGAATTGGCTTGACCATATTGATGTTGATTCATATATGTCTCTATGTGAGTCAAATTAAAGCTTGATTGATCTCAACATTTATATCTAGAAGATACCAAGCAAGGATCACAATAGTAAAGAAGTAGTTTTTCAATGGATGCTTAATATGATGTGACTTGAGTATGGCTTGATAAGGTGAAGATACCAAGTAAAGGGCTTCGAGGGACTAAGCGGAGGTGAAGGGCAAGCGATGGCTTGAGGACTGAGGTACCATAGCTAAGGTGAAGAAGAGAGTACTTGCATTAAGTTGAAGAACTAATCAAGCTATGAGGAGTCATATTGTGTTGAGGATCAAATCATTAGTAGAAGTGATTTGAAGCCATGAGGTGAACTCATATGTATGAAAATGGTTCAAGTCACATGCTCAAGGTATAATGGAAATGAGGACAATACATTTGATGGTGGAGCCCCCAATTATAAAAGGATGCGGTGAACAACTCAAAGGTATTTAAATTCCTTGATACTTTGAATTTGAGTTTAGGAAAAGCCGTACTATAAAGGGGGATACAATGCACAAGCTTTAATGTGCAACCAAGTGCTCATTTACCCACCAAATATCCTTAAAACCTTAGTCAAGATAGCAAGCTTTGCAATCCTATCTTTTCTGCTGTCTGGCAGGTGAGGCACTGCCGTAGTTCAGGTGAGGCACTACTAAAGATTTCCAAATGGGCCGCCTGAAACGGGCTGGCACGAGCCCGGTGCGAAAAAGCCCGGCCCTAGCCCGGCCCAGCCGTGCCCGTGCCTAGCCCGGCCCGGTGCCGTGCCCGTGCCTGGGCCGAGGAGACGGCCCGTAGTGCCGGCCCGGGCACGGCCCGTTTGAACGGGCGGCACGGCTACGGCCCGGCTCGGGGGGGCGCCGGCGGGGTGCGGGTGCGGTATATAAGCCACCCGCCGCGCGGCCGCACCCCCCAGTCGAAACCCTAGATCATTTCGCTTTTTCGCTCCCTGCTCTCGTCTCCCTCACGCGGTCACGCCGTTCTCGTCTCACTCGTCGGCTCGTCGCACTCACCCACTCGCTCCCCGCTCTCGCCCGTTCGCTAGATCGTCGCCTCGTCCCCTGCTCCGCCATGTCCATGGCATTCTCCGGCGGGTAAGGGGTCAGATCCGGTGGGTTCCGTCCTCAATCTGTCTACTTTCACTCTCTGCCCTCAATCTCCCTCTTCTCTCTCAGATCTGGTGGTTCCCGCCCTCAATCTCCATCTGTTCCCTTGTTCTTCATCCCTGAAAGTCGATTGCGACTCGTTCTTAGCATCCTCGACGCATCTCCGTCTTCTGTCCGTCGTTCTCATCGCCGGCCGCCGCAATCCCCGGGGCTCCGGTCTCCGTTGAGGTACCCAGGGTGTGCATCCGGTCCATCTCATCGTCGTTTCCGGCGCTCCGGCTCTAGAGGTAACCCTAATCCCGTACCCTAACCCTAATCCCCTACCCTAACCCTAATCCCATACCCTAACCCTAATCCCCTACCCCTACCCTAACCCTAATCCCGTACCCTAACCCTAACCCTAATCTTTTTCTGTTGTTGATTGATGCAGCCGTCGAGGAACCGGAGACGACAGAGATGGCCCCAGGCGTAGGCCACGCCGATGAAGGGGAGTTTGATCACTCCCAGAACGATGAGCTGCGGATGTGTGGGTTAGCCGGGGATGATGAGGAGGACGATGTCCGCGAGGACTGCGTCGAGTTATTTGGGCGGTCTGCTGCTGATCCCCTTCCCTGTGACCAAGATGCGGTCCATGGGGAAGGGGCCGATCCCGATGCCGACGGTGGCGACAGTGAGGTGGCAGGCTCCAATCGGCCTTCTACCTCTGCTGTCTGGGATGATTTTGAGAAGCACTTCAAGAAGGTGCCAGGTAAGGCGAGACCCGTCAGGTATGCTGCCACTTGCAAACATTGCAAGAAACAATACTCTGCTTATTCTGCTAATGGCACTGGACATCTTAGTCGACATCTTAAGGTTTGTGTTAAGCGTCGTGAGAAATGTCGCATGTCTCAAACTCAAATTGGTTTTAATCCTGATGGTTCTGTTCGTCGCTGGGAGTACAATCCTGATGTAGCTCATGTTGAGCTTGTTCGTATGCTTGCTAGGCTAGATTTACCTTTACTGATTGGTGAAACTGATGCCTTTAAAGATTACATTAAAACTGCTCATAACCCTGCCTTTGCACCTGTCTCTAAGCAAACTACTGGTAGAGATCTGTTTAAGTACTTTAATGATAAACGTGAAAAATTAATTACTTGTTTGCAAGACAATGGTGTTTCTTCTGTTGCTGTTACCTCTGATATTTGGTCTGGAAAGGCCAAGGAAGATTATCTGTCTGTTGTGGCTCATTTCATTAATGTTGATTGGCAATTAGAGAAAAGGGTGCTTGGTTTAAGGTTGATTGATGTCTCCCATAATGCTGAAAACATTGCTGAGCGTGTTAAAACTGTCCTTGCTGAGTATGGTATACTTAACAAGGTTTTTTCTGTGACTTTGGATAATGCATCTGCCAATAAAAATGCAATGGACAAACTGAAACCTATACTTAAAGAGTATTTAGGTGCTGATCTGTTTTTGCATCAACGATGTGCTTGTCATATTATTAACCTGATTGTTAAGGAAGCATTGGCTGCTGTTAATCCTCTCATTGACAACTTTAGAACTGCAATCTCTTTTTTAAACTCCTCTAATCAAAGAATTGCTGCATACAAGAGTTATTGCATTGCTAGCAGTGTTAGACCTAGGAAGTTCTCACTGGACATGGATGTTAGGTGGAACTCCACCTACCTTATGCTGAAAACATTGTTACCTCACAGGAGTACTTTCAGTACTTTCATTGAGGCTAATTACCCTAGACCTGCAGGTAGTCCTTTCCTATTGACTGATGATCACTGGGATATGGCTACTAAGATATTGCAATTTCTTGAACTGTTTTATGATTGCACTGTTGCTTTATCTGGTGTGTACTATCCTACTTCTCCACTTATGATTCATCATATTGTTAAGATTGCTGTTCACTTGCATAGATATCAACATGATGAACATCTGAGATCTGTTATGCAGTCTATGATTGACAAATATAATAAGTACTGGAAGAACATACCTGATCTTTATTCCATTGCATTCATACTGGATCCAAGAGCTAAGATTAAGGGCTTTACCAAAGTGCTTAGAAAGTTGAATTCTCTTTTTAATGTTGATTACACTAATAAGTTGCTGGACACTAGAGCTCTTCTGTTTAGAATGTACAATAGGTATGATGCAATGTATGGCTCTGTTAGGCTCAAAAGGGTTGTTCCTGCATCCCTTTCTGGTAAAAAAAGAACAGCTTGGGCTGACATTTATGATGATGATGAGCTTGACATTGGAGCTGGCTGTTCTTCCCTCCCTCCTAATCTTGATCAGTCCAGGGGTGTTTCTGCCACTTCTTTGCTACAAGCAGCTTCTGCTTCTAACTCCAGTGAGCTTGCATCGTACCTGGACTCTGATACAGTCAGCCAGTTAGATGATGATTTTGACCTGATACAATGGTGGCATGAGCACAAGCTTACTTATCCTGTGCTTTCTATTCTTGCAAAAGATATTTTTACTGTGCCTGTGTCAACCATTTCTTCAGAATCCACCTTTAGCACTACTGGCAGGATCATCGAGGAGCGTCGCCGGAGGCTGAACCCTGAGACTGTGGAAG
The DNA here is from genome assembly GCA_022457205.1 of Saccharum spontaneum. Lineage (NCBI taxonomy): Eukaryota > Viridiplantae > Streptophyta > Magnoliopsida > Poales > Poaceae > Saccharum > Saccharum spontaneum. The sequence continues at coordinate 23,149,403 of CM039582.1, read as the reverse complement.
CACTAACCTGCATCAAGGACTGGGAGAATGCTGAATCAAGACTGCAGCACATGGTGGAGGATAAGGAGTTGGAAGAGGCCTTTGAAGCACTTTATCTTGATGTTGATTAAGCTCCCCATTTATGTAATGGTTCTGTAATAGCTATTAAGACTTGGACATGCTGGAGGCTGGATGTAATGAACTTATGAATAATCTTAGGAGCTGGCTGTACTCTTTTCCTGTTTAGGGTTTCTCACAAGGGTGAGTTTTACCTAAACAGGTTTTTAATGAGGCAGCCATTGCACAGCTCCTACTTTAATTAGTTTTAGTTTTCAAAACTTGCCTGTGTTTTTTTGTTGTTCTTTGCTCTTTGCTGAGATCTGTTTTGCTGGTATTGTTTGATGTTTTTGATGAGTTAGAACTTATAAGTTATCTCTATGTGCTTAAAATTTGAATGAATGTTTATTGAATGTTTTTGTAAGTTCAGTGCTAGGGCCGGCACGGGTACGCTGGGCTGCCGTGCCGGCACGGCACGCCAGGCACGGTCAAACTAGTTTAGTGCCGTGCCTGGGCCTGAACTCCGGCACGGTGGCACGGCATGGCACGGCACGCCTCATCAACCGTGCCTGCCGTGCCGTGCCCAAGCGGGTCGTGCCCAGGCGGGCTAGGGCCGTGTAGTGTCGTGCCGGCACGTTTGGAAATCTTTAGGCACTACCGCTAAGCGGCACTGCTGCGACTTAACTGACCGTTGGGAGCAAGGGGTATTTATACCTTCTCTTCTCTCCCACAATAGTCACTTATTTTAGATCGACCATTCCCCTCGCCAGTGCTTAGACAACAGCTCTCTCTCTCTCACTCCATCGAAGCTCCCCAAGCTTCTCCCTTTGATTCTCCTCCAAATCCAAGAGAGTTTGAGCCTCCAAAATGCATTAGAGAGCAGCCCCAGCTGTCCTTCGTCTCCTAGAGCACTTGGTTCATGTTTTAGCCGACGGCTGTATTTGTTACTCTTGGATCTTTGCTCCTAGCTGGCTAGAGCATCGCCCGTGGAGCTTGCCAACTTGTGTGGCAGCCCCGGGAGGTTTGTAATCACCTCAATCAGCTAGTGAAATTATCCCTCATCTCAAGAGTTCATTCTCTTGATTTGAAAACGAGGTAAGAGTTGAAAGATACCCAAAGCCTTTGTGGAAACCTCAACAATGTGGACATAGACAAGCCTTAGTGGCGAGCTGAACCACGAGATAAATCAGTGCCTCACTTGTGTTCTTGTGATTTGCATTGATATACTTGTATTTGTGGTGATTCTAGGGTTTGGTCCCGATCTACTTGTGCTTAACCTTTCGCTATGATTCAAGTGGTGGAATAGGTTCAACACTACCCCAGAAAGCTCAGTAATTTACCCGATCTAATATTCCTTAGGCAGTTTTTGAATTATAGTTTGAGCTTGTCTGTAGGCGCAGCAGTGCTGCATTTTCTGTGCGGTAGTGCTACACCTTGGGAGCAGCAGTGCCACGTCTATACTAACAAGTTTGAGTTTTATTTTAAATAGGCCTATTCACCCGCTCTAGGCGACATCAAGGTCTTTTTAGGCACGCTAGTCCCCGTTGTGTCGACCACACACTCTGTGGTTCGTGAGCTAATTGGCACCACACCAAGCCCTCCACTACAGCACAGCAAGAACCTACCCAAAGTGAGGGTAACTCAATGACACAAGCAATCCACTAGAGTATCTTTTGGCTCTCCACCGGAGAAAGGTCAAGAACCCCTCACAATCACGATAGGGATGGCCACGAACAAGCTCCACCTCATGCCAATCACCACAAGCTGCTCCAAGCCGTCTAGGTGGCGGCAACCACCAAGAGTAACAAGAAAAACCACAGCCAATACGATCCCCAAGTGCCACTAGATGCAATTACTCAAGTAAATGCACTAGGAATCACTCCCTATTTCACTATGATGATGAATCAATGATGGAGATAAGTGAGAGGTGTTTGCTTTAGCTCACAAGGATGTACCACTGATGAAAATGTGCAAGAGGGTGAGCTAGAGTCGGACCCCTTCTATTTATAGAGGTCCCAAACCTCCACTTGTCGTTAGGTTCACGCAGGGGTGACTAGACCTGCCTGCACCGCCCGGACCGGATGCACCCAGCAAGGTCCGGTCCTCGGATTCGAGCCACGTGGCCTCAGTATTCAACCTCGGTCGTAGATCTTCAACGGTCACTTAACCAGGCAAGTTCAACACCTCCGGACCAGACCCAGACTCCAGGGTCCGGTCGCTTTGTGACCTCAAAGTTCAGAGCTCAACAAAGAGCTCCCCGAGCGCTCCAGACCAACCGGACTCGATCCAGTTCAAGTGACCGGACCCGCTTGTCACCAGAGTCCGGTAGCGACGTTTTTTACACCGAGAGGTTCCAGACCCATCAGACCAGGTCGGGTCACCCATGACCGGACTCGCAACTAGGGTTTGGTTATCACCTAATCGCCATGTAGCCTCCTCGCTCTGCTCGACCAGCGACCAAACCCGCGCACTTGTGTCTGGTTCTAATGCCTACTATGGTCCGGAGCCAAGCTCCTTACTGCGCTGCTCACTATTGCATAACCGGACTCTAGGAACAGAGTCCAGTCCTGCCCCAACGCAGGGTCTGGAGGTGAGCCAGCCACCGTGGCCAAGGGTCACACTCCGGACCGGACTCCGACTAATCAGGGTTCGGGCCTGGCCAAGCCAGGGTCCAGTCCCTGACCTTCACCTCCTTTTCTTTTTCTATCACTTCAACCACTTCACCCTTGCTTTCAAGTTGCTAAGCACAAAGTGTAGAACTCATGTGCACGTGTGTTAGCATTTTTCAAGGGTTAATTTGTTAGCACACTAGGTACTAATGCATATGCATGAATCACTTCACCTAGTGGCACTTGATAACCGCTTAGCCAAAGTTTTTCCCTCTTAATAGTACGGCTGTCGATCCTAAAAACACTCACACCCTCTATGGTGTCTTGAGTGCCAAAACAAAAACCTATTTGATACCTTTGCCTTGATCTCCTTGGTTTTTGTTTTTTCTGTCTTCTTTTCCAAGTTGGAGCACTTGATCATCTCTTATGGTCATCACCAACACCTTGATCACCATCATCTAGCTCCATTGCTTGGATGTACCAACCTAGCTCACATTCACACTTAATGACATAGGTTAGTACTTAGATTTCATCAATTAGTCACAACCAAACCAAGGCTTTCAGCATCGTCGGAGAAGCGCAGGGGATCCAATAGGCAATGTGAGATTCAAATGGGTAGGTGGGTTTCTATCTCGGAGGGGGAAATGAACCAGGACGTGCTGGAATGTGAGGCTGGCCGGGTTGGATGGCGCGTCTAGAGGGGGGCGTCCGGACGCGCTACCCAAAACATTATCAAAAAATTGAAGTTACGATATATACTTACGAGTAATTCTTTTTTATCTTTTGCAACAAGAGAAAAAAGAACCTATCGAAGTTACACTTTAATTTGAGACGGGCTTAATAGTGCATTGCTATATTTTTGCTAAGATTAACCTGTACTATGAATTTCATAGTTATCGTAAAATAATTATAAATATTTAATAGCTTTTCATACGTTTTTTTAGCAAATATAGCTTTTCATACGTGTATATATGCTAGTTGAATAAAAATGAGTGGCCAGTGCAAACCACCGAGCGAGAAAGGCCCAAATTTCTGAGCGAGAAAGGCCCAAATTCAGGATTTTGAGTTCAGTTCGGTTCGTCCGGCTTGCTTCTCCACTTCCACTAATAAGAAATTAATAGAAAATAGAATCACAAACGAATTGATGTCGGTGTCGCAACAGACCGAGTCGGAGTCGGAGTCGGAGTCGGAGTCGAAACGAGACGCCGCGGCGGCAACGACGACGACATATAAATAAAACAGGCGCCGCGCGGGGGCAGTTTCCATGTTCCAACTCGAACGACAATAGACCCCTTGTTTCCTCTCCGGCGACTCGATCGACTCGACTCGTCGACCTCGATGTCGTGGACGACGATGGAAGACAAGCGCTTCACGAAGCACGGGTTCCCGAAAGGCTTCCGCTTCGTGCCCACGCACCTGGAGCTCATCACCATCCTCTCACACAGGGTCCAGGACCGGCGGCTCCATCCCAAGGTGGCCGGCATCTTCCACGAGCTCAGCATCCTCGAGCACCACCCCGACGAGCTCCACGGTAATTAGCGATCGACCCGTCCCTCCCGGCCGGCCGTCGTCTTTAGTTAATTTCGCTCCGACCCTAGCAACCTCTAACCAACAAGAACATGCATGCATGCAGACATGTACGAGCGCGACAAGGAGCACCGCTACATCTACTTCTTCAGCTGGCGGCAGTACCAGAAGACGGGCGGAGCCGGCGGCGGTGGTCCGGTTCATAAGAAGAGGCAGCGGGGAGCCGCCGGCCAAGACGAGGACGACAACGAGCCGCGGCCGGTGCGCTTGGCCAAAGGCGGCGGGTGGAAGCCCTCGGGCGGCGGCCATGTGCTGCGTTGGCCAAAAGAAAAGGGCGGCTTCGTCGCCGGGAAGATGGTGACCATGGTGTTCTACGATCATCGTGACGGCGGGCAAGTCAAGAGCCAGTGGGGCATGCACGAGTTCACCGTCCCCGTAGACCAGCGACAGCTTTCCAAGCCTGCAAAGACCAGACGTGTCAGTATTTCCACTCTCTCTCTCTCTCTCTCTCTCTCTCTCTCTCTCTCTCTCTCTCTCTCTCTCTAAACACACATTGATTGACTGACTGGTCACTCTTGATGATCTGCATGCAGTCGCACGAGCTGGCCTTGTACCGCCTCTACAAACTCAAGAGCGACGACATGGAAAGCGACGACGGGGCCGGGAGCAACCAGACGCTGGCGAACGTCTCTGCTGCTGACGGCCACTTCTCGGCGCCGTGTTCAGCAGGCCAGCCGTCGTTCGGGATCTTCACCGGCCAGAACCAACCACTCGCCGCCGGCGCCTCGACCTCACGGATGCTGCCGCCGCAGCTGCAGCAGCAGCATCACATACCCAACGTTGAGCATCCGCAGTACTACCACCATCATCAGTACGCGTTCGGTGCCGCGCCGCCGGCCATCGCCGCCCACCAGCGGGTTCGCACCATGACCATGCCGCCGGCGTACGGCACCGGGATGCCCGATCCTCAGTTGTTCCCGTTCGCGAGACCGCCTGGCACTGGGTTGCCCGGTCGTCAGTCATTGCAATTCGCGAGACCGCCAGCGCCGTCGCAGATGCCAGTGCCGCCAGCCGCCGCGAACAAAGCGTCGCACCAGGCTCCCGCGAAGGCGACGTACGGTGGCGCTGGGCAACAAGCCGGTCACTCCGGGGCCACTCGCTCGCTGCCTTCGGCGCCAGTGTCCACGCCGCCGCCAGCTGCCGAGAGCCCCTCGGCAGAAGACCTGTCTCCTATGACGGCGACGCACGGCGGCGCTGGGCAACAAGCCGGTCACTCCGGGGCCACTCGCTCGCTGCCTTCGGCGCCAGTGTCCACGCAGCCGCCGACTGCCGAGAGCCCCTCGGCAGAAGACCTGTCTCCTATGACGGCGACGCACGGCGGCGCTGGGCAAGAAGCCAGCGGTAACTTCGGGGCCTCGTGCTCTTCGCAAGACACCACCGCCACCGCCACCGCCACGGCGGAGACAGGGCAGCAAGTCCAGTTTGCAGACTGCGTTAAGCCAGAGGAGACGATGCCTCCCCCGATCGAGGATAGCATTCCTGCCGACAGCAACGACGGGATCGGGATGCCGGAGTGGGATCTCGACTTGGGGTGGATGTCTGATGACATATTCCTGTTCACGATGGAGGAGCTGTGCCCAACGTTGGACGAACCACCGCCGACGCAGCAGGGAGACAACAATTAAGGCGGAATATTAGTAGCTAGCTAGCTGTAGAGAGACGCACCTTTCAGTCCACTCTTGATTCTTTTTTAGTCTACATACTCAAGATTTTACTGTTGCTTATTCTACTACTCCTATATACTTGATTGTGTCTACGACAATTAGTTCTGGACTATTTTTCTTGCTTGGATTATTCCAAGCCTAAATCTCCAACCGTGTAATACGAAAAGAACAGGTACTTACATTATTTAAGCACCCAATTGCTCGCATTGAGTTGACGTTCTATGGCGAATACCAATATACCATGCCTTTTGTTTAGCGCGAGAGTTGACACTCAAATTTTGACAACAGCCTAAAACCACCTTTCGTTAGTTCATGCAGATAAAAGGTCTAACTACAAAACTACCAGAATTTAGTACATGGTAAACCATGGCTCCTCTTGCGCAATGCTAAACAGTATCTTTATCGATGGGCCGAATCAGCCAATCCCATGCCCAGCTCAGCTATTCAATCATCACCAAAGGCGATTCTCAATCACAGCTACAATGATATCCTTCAGTGCTCCCTGCAAAGTTCAAAATTGTTACTCATCAGACATACATTTTGCCATCAGACTTCACCATTAATGATTTCAACTGGGAACTATCCAGAGTGCCTAGTACTAATTCTATTAATTTTATTCAATGTTAACATTTCTTCTAATAATATCCAGGAGTTTCGAAACCTCAAACCAACTTTAATCCGCATTGTGATCCTGCTGATTCAGAAGTCAGAACATGTTTTCAGAGAAAATAACATTGGCTCGAGACCATCAAATCTATTACTAGAAACAGACAGTTAATTTTCCCATCTTACCTGAGAATGATCTTTCAGACCCAGAGAAATCACCAATGACCGGGCTGAGCCACTGCCACTACAAAAATGAAAGGACAATGCTATATATGAGTTCGTTTGAGCTACTTTTCAGCCATGGAACAATGTTTTCCTCTCACAACATTTCAGCATAAGCATTAGCATTAGCATAAGCGAACAGGGTATATTTTTTTTGTGTACCCAACGTACAAAAATGGTGTATCTGTCGTCAGCCAAAGGAACAGTTAACAGTGGTGTTAGAAATATTACTAATTAAATTTTGTTATAATAGAAGCACAGAAGTTATTAGTTGAACAGACTATAACAATTATAATCAAAGAGCCATCGCTAGGGAATATTTGCATAGATGTCCAAAAAACAGTACGAAAGAGGAGTTTCTTGCTGCTGACTATATTTCCAAATAGTTATTGCTACTTCTACTGATAGAAGGGTACAGATACGGTCTGGCCCACAGCATATTGCCAGAAATTGTGTGCAGTTTGCCATTACAAGTAAAGTTACATGTTAGAAGATGTGGAGATAGACCAGACAGCAGAAGTAGATGGTGTAGGAAGCAAACCTTATGTGCTCAATAAGTTGACGTGCACAAGCTAGTAGGAGTGGCTGCAGTCATAAAATTTGGTACAGTTGTTAATCTGCGCATGTTCATGTATGTTTGATGCCAGATGGTTTAATGAGCTTACCTCGTCTCTCTTCCCAAAAAGAACAGAAACGTTGTAGGTTGGGTCCGAGAAAACACTTTCATCTTTCCTATCGAGTGGAATTAAAGCTTTAATAAAAAAAATACAGTATACAAAGTTTCAAGGTAAAAGGAAAAATGACTGCCTATATTCATTATAAGACCAGTATTCTTAAGCTAGAAATCTCCAGAGACAGACTTTCCACCTCTTGTAGAAATGTCATTCAATAAGGTCTTACAAATAGTAAGATATGATTATATGAAGCATGGACTCCAACACGCATGTCAGACATGGCAGTTTGCCATAAAATGTATATATATTGCAACAATAATAATAACATGTAGGGGTTTATTTTAATTGTAACTTGCCAACTAGGAAAACTTGTATATAAACAATCCTTGCTTGTTCACAGTTTCCCCCATTCAGTTGGAAAAGGAATAGCATGATCAGCATGCTTTTTTGTACATGTCACAAACAAACAATACAATATGGTGATGAAGTAACTATTAACATATCAATCAAGTTCCAACATTCAAAGTTTAGGTTTTCAAACAGCCAAGATATAGCAAGCAAGTAGCTCACAGAAGTATAGAAGCAGTAGCACAGAAGACACTGATACAGCACCAAAGTAGAGTGTGTTAGTGCATCATAGATTCATTGATATCATCATGAATGCTGAGGTAGTAATAAAGGCATGATCTTGCATACAGATTTAGACATGTGAACAACCTGGCAGTTGTGACCTGATATGCTTGTGACTGCAGTGTATGCAGATCTTTCTACTAGATGATCCAGTCAGTTAAAGTATTTGTGGAGGAAGCCTGAGTACGCTCTCATAAGGATCCCACAGAATGACAAATTCAATACATTGTGAAACAAATAGCATGGTCGAAGCTACTTATGCAGAACTAATAATGCAAATAACAAAACTGAATTTTACATGTTTAGGAGAACAATTTTGCATAAAAACAAATAAGCATACTTGGCAGCTAGTATAGTTCCCATGCAACCGATTTGTGTTACAATCACCTGCAGATTTAATAAAGATGAACATCTTTGGCATATGAGAAACAGGTTCCAACTAAATAAAAACCAACACTTTCAACTTACCAGAAAGGTATCTTCATATTTACTGATGACAATATCTGTTTTATTTCCCTAGAAAATCCAAAAGCGAAAAAGGTAATCAAGTTATCTTCATATTCATAAAACTCTAAGAAAGCGAAACATACTCTCCAATACCAACTCAATACTAATAATCATACAAAGCAGATATGTTAGGTCCTCAGTCTAGGAAAACTATCATATTCTACTGTCCATTATATTCATCATATTCGCTTAATCTGACTAAATGCAACACAAATCAAAACTTTCTGCAGCAAGACAGGTACCTTGATGTCTAACGAGAGGGACCGATGCTGCACAGGAAAGTGAGCACCAGATTGCGTAGAGTTCATTGGCACCTCCATCTATCAAACCAGCAGAGCGGTACATCACAACCTCCAAAGCATTAGCTTTACCACACTTAATACAAGACCCACAAAGCATCACATCTTAATACGCGCCAGAAGCCCTTTCCAAACTCAAATTTTGCTAGGACTTGAGTGCAGTAGTTGACTGAACCCAAAAAAATATTGGAAAAATAAGCTGCAACCATACATTGAGGTTGGTTGATCCTATGGTGTCTAGTGCCAACCGAGATGTATTATATGTGCAGAACACGAATAGACTAATCAACCCAAGAGGGATGAGATGGCTCAGTAGACTTCTCAGGCAGCAAGAAGATACGCAACTAACTGACTCAAAGGATGATGAAAGACTTGGATTCATCTGATGCGGGAGCAAACAAGGGCTGCTAAGATTGGTGGACCCAGGGTGGCAGGGTATGCCTAATCAATACTGCAATAGGCAATTCAGTATAATCCAATACACAATTTGCTAAAAATAAAATCCTGTTCAATACCATGGTTGTAACTACATTAGACTCCTACTGCTAAAGCAAAATAATTGAATACATAATGACGGGCAGTTTGCTGATTCATGGAGAGTGGCAGAGCTGGTGAATCTCCAAGCCTAGGACCACTAGCTAGCGCCAAAAATTTAAAACCAGAGCCAAATATTGATTGTAACACTGCATGTGTTAAGCACATGTGAAGCCATAGTATGCAAAAGATTTAAAATCCAAGCCACACCATGTTGCATAGCATGCAAATATATATTGCACATGAAATACTAATGCAAATTGGTAGTATGAAGTATAATCTTCCAAACATTATGTAGCTTGTTGACAAAAGATATATCATTAACCACTAATTGCATAGTAAAAAAAATCCTAATCAAACCCGTTGGCTAAACTCTGAATCGAACAGTGAATTCTAGTGTTTTCACCAATCATCGAGCATTTGGATCTCATAAGTCATAAACCATGGAGATTTCAACCTATGTGTTTAAAGCATTTTGGTAGAGGTATTATCTAGGAATAGCTTTCATTAGAACCGACTGAAACAGTGGTGGATCCAGGATCGGGACAGGGGGGGCTAAATAATGAGGGGCTAAATACACATAGAAGGCCATAATACGGCCATAATTGGAAACAAACACAGCCATAGTAGAAGGCAGACGCATAGCAATTGATCTGTTGTCAATTTGCATCCACATCTTTTTTCAGCAAATTACTGAACACATGCTACCGATCTGATGAAAGTTTTCTCCTCTCCTAATTCTCTTAAGCAGTACTAAAAGAATTTTTTCCCATAGTAGCTTCCTGAACAAATAAACATTGATCTTACCGTGAGCTGTGGTGTGCTGCAGTAGGCAGTAGGCAGCACGGGGCGCTGGAGCTGGGGGCAGCAGGCAGCCGGCACCCCGCAGCAGTCCTGGTCGGCAGGGGATGGCGAAGCCGCGAAGGGCCCTCGCGCTAGCGGCCTGGCGCAGGCGCGGAGCCGCCGAAGGCCAGAGGGGGAGGGCGGCGGCGGGACGCCGGACGCCGAGGGCGGAGGGCGGAGGGCGCGAGCTCGGGTGCGGGGCGCGCCGGCGCGGTCGCTGCGCGGACGAGCGAACGCTTTTCGCGAGTGTGGTGCGGGCGCGGCCGCTCGGGCAGTCCGGCAAGGCAGGGGCCAGAGGCTGAAGCTTAGGGTTGAATGGGGATTTTGGGCTGGGCTGAGGCTATCCGCACTCATGATCCTCTATTTTCATGCTTTATACATCTTGATCATCAAGATTATCTTCTCTATACTTATTTATTTCGTACTTATCCATCCTCTATATCATCCTCTATCCACTGTGGAGCCTACTGGTCACTTTATCAAAATATATCCATGTGAGATTGGGAAGGGAGACTTAAGCTGACGGCTTGGCGTACAATTTCTTATTGCAGGGATGCCGAAGAAGCAGAAGCTAGAGCGTGTCTGGAGGGAGTTAATATGGCTCTCAGGTGGCCTGACATTCCGATGACCCTAGAGTCAGATTGTCAAACGGTGGTGTCCAAGCTCATTGCGACTGGGCGTGATCGTTCCATCCTGTGGCAATTCATTGAGGAGACGCGTGCAGTGGGTTCCCAGCTTTGCAAGCTAGAGTTTATTAATATTAGTAGGGAGCAGAATAAGTTAGCGCATGAATTAGCGCAGTTTGCTATTAGTTTGAAGGATTGTCAATGTTTTTTTGCTTGTTTTCCAAAGTGGATTGTATCCCTCTCTTGTAAGGATATTATTTAATTTTTAATAAAGTTTTGTTTCCACAAAAAAAAAAAAAAAAATTTGTGAAAGTTTATTTTTCCTCTCTGAACTTCAAAACAGGGTAAAACACCTCTCTCAACTTTTAAAACCGTTCATCTTACCTCTCTAATCCTGTTATAAGCAGTTTTGAAGGCAGTTTTGTCTTTTTTTTTATTTATTTCGGTTGAATCTTTGAAAAATCATAATAAATCATAGAAAAAATCATAAAATAGAAAATCTAATTTTGTTGGACTTCACATGAGTAGATCTACATAGTGAATATATATATGGTATGTTTTAGTACAAATTTTTTGCTGTGGCTTTAGATCTATGCTTTTATGTAATTAATTAGAATAATTCATAGATGTAGTTTCTATGGCCTAATTGTGATGAAATTTTTATAGTGGACTAATTATTGTATGATTGAACTGTAGTAAAAATATCATATTCATTCGATCATATATACTTTAGTTATAGATTTATTTATATTTAACAAGCATAAACTTAAATAAAATATATAATTAAGTTATACATGATCCAATGAGTATGAAATTTTTACTACTGTTTAAGCATACAATAATTAACTCACTATAAAAATTTTACCATAATTGGACCATAGAAACTGCAGCTATGAATTATTCCATTTAATTATAGAAAAGCATAGATCTAAAGCCACAGTAAAAACTATGTACTAAAGCATATCATATTATATGTTTACTGTGTAGATCTACTCATGTGGAGTCCAACAAAATTAGATTTTCTATTTTATGATTTTTCTGTGATTTACTATGATTTTTCAAAGATTCAGCCAAAATAAAAAAATAAAATTGTCTTCAAAACTGCTTATAACATGGTCAGAAAGGTAAGATGAACGGCTTTAAAAGTTGAGGAGGATGTTTTGCCCGGGTTTGGAGTTTGAGGAGAAAAAACGGACTTTCGCGAATGTTGAGGGAGGTAATGTGGATTTTTTGCAAACATTTACACATGAAATCGAGAGAAATAAGGAAGAGGAACAGACGAAAAGAGCAAGATTAAATTGACTTCAGTCTTCAGTACCGGTAGCAGTGCGGTGGCGCCCTGCCCAAGCTGGAAGCTGGACAGCTTACTTTCTATTTACACATGGCCGTCGGTCTCGGTGCTCGTTGGCTGGTGGTTGTTAGTCACTGTAGGCCCAAGCGCACAGCCGCACAGGTGGGTAGCTGCGAGATGTGCACGCCACTCGCTGCCTCTTCAAGTCTATTCGCACCGCACCACTCTCTAAACACATTTCTAAAAGAATATTCTGTTCTAGTCATTCAGTATTCTCAACTCTATACCAACTCCTCTTACACCCATATTTACTCTATATCATACAGTCTGTTCGTTTCACTGGTTTATTGTAGCTGAAAGTACTGTTCGGTGGTTTATCGTGAAAGAAAAACACTGCTGGATGGCTGCTGATTCTGCTGATAAGTCCAACCAAACAGAGTGATACTCTATATCAACAAACATCTCATATCATCTCTCTTTCTCTCTCCTCCCTTCTCTCTCCTCTCTCTTTCTCTCTCCTTCCCTTTCACATGCGCGCACACAGGAACTTAGCGAGAGGAGAGGGACGCTTGGTTTAGCATTCTCCTGTACCGATCTGAGCCGTGCAGGCTTGTTTACCGGCGCGCGATGCAGGAGTGTACACGCTATATTTGACGTCCAGTTGGCTTTGCAGGCACGCAGTGCACACAGCCTAAGCCTTTTTATTTGCTGCTCGCTGCTTTCCCATCTTTTTCGCTTTGTCTTTGTTTGACTAATCGTGCTTTGGTTTGGCTGATTCACTTGATTTTATGAAAACGATGCTACTCCTTCCGTTCCATAATATTTGCACATCTACCATTTGATTTTTTTTTCCAAATTAACATGCCTCTATAGAGTACTACATCTGCTGCTCGGTACGTACTGAGTGCTACAGCGTTTACTAGACACAGTTTACCTCCCAACCAAACACAGGTAAACCAGAGTCGTCCCGTTCTATCCCGGGGCGGAGCTATATTGCTCACTAAGGATGCGGCCGCACCCATGAAAAACTAAAAAAATAGTGGAAAGAGCCAAATTTTTCACCATATTTACACCCATATTTCAAACATTCTTGCACCCACAAGATAAGACGCACCCCCTCAGATTTGCTCTAGCTCCGCCACTGATCATGTCCCTGTAACAGAATCGACCAATTATACGAAATTAAGTAAGAAAATCATCTACCGGAGCAGCCGATTTAGCAAACTTAAGATTGTATAACCCGGTAGTCCGTGAAATCTCGAGGGATTTCAAACCAACTCACATACCAGCCAAGATCGTAATAAGTTTAGCGGTCACCATCACAAATTACATAAAAGTTCACATCACGGATACATCGGAGTTTAAACATAGTTATTACAAAACCGAATTCAAATAAAAGTAGCGGAAATATATAGTTCAAATTCACCCACACACTCACACAGAGTTCAAGTACAGTGCCAGCTGATGATCATCTCCAACAAAAGTATTAGATGAGACGTAGGGAACGACCACTGCCCATGGTCCTAAGCATCATCCATTGCAGGATAAAGGCAATTGATACAATAGCCGTAATACATCTGCTCATCTGCAACAAGTGGGAACAAAGCCCTGAGTACGAGATGGTACTCAGCTAAACTTACCCGACATAACCAAAATAAAGTGACACCAAGGAATCATGAAGGACTTTATCATGGGGTAGCTGACTCATTTGCAAAAAGGCAATTTTTTGGTAATTAAGAATCCTCTTTCCGAAAGCATTAAATCAAATTAATCATTATTAACCTGTCAGCTACATTTGCACCTATACTAGAGTAAACATGTGATTAACAAGTAATGATAACCAGTGATCAATATCAACTACCATAATGTCATATCCATTATAACTATCCAGGTGTTCCATCAACATTACTACGATGAAGTAACTCAAGTCAAGTGTTCACTATCCAGTGAACGATGCCGATTAGAATCGATTATTAACCAGTGTTGATATTTGGTAACGCAATTAGGAAATAGGATCCGCAAGCGCACGGATATCGGTGAGCACTTCACCCGAGATGTTATCCTGGGTATCGTATTTATATTTTTACCTTTAGGAGAAAGAGTGCATCTGACTAACCAAATCTATTACTACTAACCTTTAGGCTACAACCACTATGATTCGATGTGAGTGATGTATAGAGAAGACTACAACCGCACTCTTCTTCTAACCTTGGTAAGGATGATCTACTGTTCTATTGGGGAGGTTTACGGAATCTAGACACCACAAAGGATGTTCAACCCGCACCTATAAACCCTATCGATCCTGCTAACGGGATATGGAATATAAAGGTAACTCGGAATTGTCACGTTCCTCGCTACTACCACGGTCCGGCTAGACAAGGGGATATCTATGAGTATCCTAGCTTAAACACCACGTTTACGCTAGAGATGGTTACTCTAAACTCTACGCGAAGAGATCAAAGTAAACTCATAAACCAAAGAACAATAAAACAAAGAACTTACTAGAATTTAGAAGTCAAAATACTGAAGAATCCTGAGAACAAGCCTCGGGTTAGAAGAACTTGCTCCCGCAGGTACAACCTCGGAGTAGACACCGACAGGCCGGCTTCCTCCGATCTACACCTCCACTCTATCTCTCTCAATCTAGTAGAACTAATTCTACTTTCACATTAGATGCTAAGCCCTAAGAGGTGGGAACCCTAGAGGGAACCTCTCTCTTTAAACCCTAACTAGAGATATGCAACTGAATAATGAATTGGGGTCTTCTCCACCAGGGGTCAGGGGCCTTGCTTATATAGCCCTTTTGGATGAATCTGGACCGTCGGATCAAACCGACCTTCATCCTACGGTTTTCCTTGATTCTCAAAGGCGGTGGAGCATAATCCGCGAGACTCGACCTGATTGGTCCCGGGGGCAGGGCAGGCGCCCTAGGGCACAGGGCGGGCGCCCTGTGTCCTGGCCTGTTACGGCTCCCGTTCGTTCCCGTGGCTTCTGGAATCTTCTAGATGTAAGATAATTACGTGTTCGGTTAATATCCCGTCATTAATCCGACATGTGGGCCTTTCTTCCGTATTTCCTGATAACCCCCTGCAGAAATAGATAAACAGCAAAACTCGTGGAATTCTGTTAGATCAAACCCTAATTCTAGGTGTTGCTTGCATATAGGTCCTTTTCTTTATTTATTTGATGGTTATAATTGATACTTAAGAACCGTCAACAAACACCCCCATACTTAGGCTTTTACTCGTCCTCGAGAAAAGGTTGGTTAATAAAACATCTGGGGTTGAAACATTCTTTCATACCTGCAGGGTGTTGTAAAAATCCACTGTGCACTTATAGTCAGGGAAATATATGGTCAGAGTAAAGAGCCTTTCTTCTTCTTAATCCCTATCACTTGGAGTTTTTACATATTTTTGAAAAGAAAAACTTAGCATACTTTTATCCTCATAGGTGCTCTCAGAGTCACTCATTATCTTTTATATTTCTCTCTGAGGCTGTTTTGATTTTGCAAAAATAATTCTTTAAGTATACATACCTTGCATTTATTGTATGGTCAAAACCGGATCCGAGGAGAAGAATGCCATACTCTTAGATCAAAGATTTTGAAAATTAAAAACTTGTCACTCTTACTGGCATATTGCTTATTAGAGGGACCATGAGCTATCGTTTTCTTTCCATCATATTTTTATCATATCTCATTTTTTTTCATTTTGGGTGGATACCGAGGTACCCCTAATTCTACTGCCAGACACTTGTCCATTTTTTTCCACGAGGTTATCGAGCACTTGCTCCTTTTTATTTCCTCGATATATTCATAATTTTGCATAGCCCATGCCTCTAATGCAATAATACTTCGGAAGAGTGAATCTTTCTGAATAAAAATGTCTTGATCTTAGGAGTATGATAAATCTCTCAACAAGGGTCTAACTTGTTTTGAACAAACTCAATACAAAGCAGATAGCTTTAATTAATATTTTCATGTTTAGCAGGCATATAAAACTTGAGGATGGTAGCTATAATTTTGAGATTTTTACAACAAATTCTCCAAGCAATAAAGATACTAAGAATAAGGTACTCATACCCTTACCATCTCTTATTCCACAATGACTTTTAGCAACACAGGGTTTTGAAATAATTTTAATAATTGCAGGTTTCCAGGAAATATCACAGAGTGAGATTGATCATGATTATAAGTATTTTTATCCTTTTAATTTATCATGTTTAGAGAGATAAAATTCTGCACAAACTAAGGTGAGTGTGTAAGTGTGTAATAAAAGTGTGTAGAGTGTGTACCTGGTTCATGGAGTGGTGCGATCGAAGTGTGTGTGACATGGCAGGGAATCTCCCCCATACTTGTTTTTTGCTTTCTTGCACAAAAGTAAAGTAGAGACACACAAGACATACTAATAATAATCTTTATTAATCTTGAGGCATTTATTACAACCGAATAATAATAATAACCGAATATAATAGATCTAAACTGATTATAAGCGAACCTAATCGAATCTAATAATAACTAAGACATATATAGCCCCAAGATCTAATCTAGATAGCTCAGCGACGCTCACGCCTCCTAAGACTATGCTCTAACTCATCGATCCTCTTGTCATGCCATCTCTTGACTCTTTCTTTGTAGATCTTTGAATTGTGATATACTTTCTCCCGTCATTCTTCTAACTCCGATAATTGCATTCTTCTATGTTTTCCGGCGATATCTAGGTCCATATTCCATCTTTTTATGGCCCAGTGTGCCTTGAACTCAAGTTCAACAGGTAGGTGACAGGTCTTTCCGTATACCAATTGGTATGGAGACATTCCAATTGGGGTCTTGTATGCTGTCCGGTAAGCCCAGAGTGCATCGGGTAACTTGTCCTTCCATGCCGTTCCCATCTCGTTCACCGTCTTCTGAAGAATGTTCTTGATTTGCTTGTTAGAAGTATCTGCTTGGCCACTTGTCTGAGGATGATAGGGAGTAGCGACGTTGTGACGGATTCCATGTCTTAATAGATAGTGCTCGAAGCGCTTGTCAATAAAGTGTGATCCTCCATCACTTATCACTATCCTGGGGACTCCAAATCTTGGAAATATGATTTCCTCAAACATCCTCTTCGAACTGATATTGTCGGCATGTTTGCAAGGTAGTGCCTCTACCCACTTGGAGACGTAATCAACCGCCACCAAGATGAACTCACACTTCTTAGATGGGAGAAATGGACCCATGTAGTCTATTCCCCAAACATCAAAGAGTTCAATCTGAAGGTTGTTGGTGAGTGGCATGGCATCCCTTGTATTTATGTTTCCGTGCCTTTGACATGGCACACATCTTCTGATATATTGCTTTGTGTCATCGTACATCGTAGGCCAGTAGAATCCACATTGCCAGATCTTTGAATGTGTACGGAATGCTCCATAGTGACCTCCGTATGGTGATGAGTGACATCTGTCGATGATCTTCAATCCTTCCTCAGTGGTCACACATCTTCTAAGTAGGCCATCAGCGCATACTCGGAAGAGATATGGCTCATCCCATATATGTGAACGACTTTCCTGAATAAGCTTCTTCTTGTTTGCTCCGGGTGGTACATAACCTGAAACCATAAAATTAACAATATCTGCATACCAGGGGTCAGATCTGTTAATCCCGTAAAGCATGTCGTCCCGGAGTGAGTCATTAATGGGGGGTTCCTGTGAATTCTTAAAGTACATTCTAGACAAGTGATCAGCAACAGAATTTTCTACTCCCTTTTTATCTTTTATTTCTAAGTCAAATTCTTGGAGTAATAAAATCCATCTGATTAAGCGAGGTTTAGCATCTTTCTTAGTGAGCAAATATTTTAGTGCAGCATGATCAGTGTAAACAATTATCTTAGCTCCAACTAAATAAGATCTAAATTTATCAATGGCAAAAACAACAGCCAGAAGCTCTTTTTCAGTGGTTGCATAATTAAGTTGAGCTCCTGTCAAAGTTTTACTTGCATAAGCAATTGCATGATGCTTTTTATCTTTAGTTTGTCCCAAAACTGCCCCCACAGCATAATCACTAGCATCACACATAATTTCAAAAGGCAACGACCAATCAGGGGGTTGAATGATTGGTGCAGAGATGAGTGCTTGCTTTAATAAATTGAAAGAATTTAGACATGCATCATCAAATTCGAAAGGAGCATCCTTGGCTAGCAAAAGAGTAAGTGGTCTCACAATAAATGAAAAGTCTTTTATAAATCTGCGATAAAAACCAGCATGGCCAAGAAAACTTCGAATTCCTTTTATATTCACAGGTGGAGGTAGTTGTTCAATTACTTCAATTTTAGCTCTATCTACCTCAATACCTCTTTCAGACACTAGGTGTCCTAGCACTATTCCTTCTCTAACCATAAAATGACATTTTTCCCAATTAAGAATTAAGTGCTTTTCTTCACATCTTTGCAAAACCTTATCTAAGTTCTCAAGACAACTATCAAAAGTTTTTCCATAAACTGAGAAATCATCCATGAAAACTTCCATAATCTCTTCAATCATATCAGAAAATATAGACATCATACATCTTTGAAAAGAAGCTGGTGCATTACATAACCCAAAAGACATTCTACGATAAGCATACGTTCCATATGGGCATGTAAAAGTGGTTTTGCTTTGATCATCAGGATGGATAGGGATCTGGTGATACCCTGAATATCCATCTAGAAAACAGAAAAACGAGTGTTTTGCTAACCGCTCAAGCATCTCATCTATAAAAGGCAAAGGAAAATGATCCTTTTTCGTGGCTTTATTAAGTTTTCTATAGTCTATGCACATCCGCCACCCAGTGACGGTGCGTTGCGGAATTAGCTCATTCTTATCATTAGTAACAACAGTCATGCCTCCCTTTTTAGGCACAACTTGAACAGGGCTTACCCACTCACTATGCGGCATAGGATATATAATCCCTGCATGCAGCAACTTTATAACTTCTTTTTTAACTACCTCTCTCATCGCGTTGTTAAGTCTACGTTGAGGCTCTCGAGAGGGTGTAACAGAAGGATCTGTCGGAATACGATGGGTACAAATCATAGGACTGATTCCTGTGAGATCTTGAAGTGAGTAGCCGAAAACAGAGTGGTGTTTTTCAAGAATGGTCATTAATCACAGAGTTTGCTCCTGAGTGAGTTTATTACTAACGATCACAGGAAACTCTGGATTATTGTTTAGGAAAGCATAGGTAAGACCGGGTGGTAAAGTTTTGAGTTCTATGGGGGGTCTAGGTGTTTCTGCAAACTCATCTAAGGGTTCAGGTTCAGAAGGTTCGGCCTCTTCTTCAGTGAAGAAGGGGGCTTCCTCTTCTAAGTCTGGATCATCTAAAAGTTCTAGAGATGCAGCCTTTACCTCCTCCATAGGATCAGGCAAAAGATATGGCTCGGTCTTATTATTCAAGGAGTGAGTTATTGTAATTAGAAGTTTAAAATCCTTTCCCAAGGAAATGTAGAGCTTTCCAGTTTTGACCTTCATAAAGGAGTCTTCTAAAAGGTTATCCAATCAGTAGGTCGAAACCCCATATATCAAAGATATAAAAGTTCAAATGAACCATGGAGCCTTCTACCATAAAGGGTAGGACATTAATAATTCCAAGACTGGGGACTAATCGTCCCGAAGATTCCTTTATGACCTTTGTTGTGGGGGTTAAAACAAGTTTCCCAAATAAATTAAGTGCAAAAGCTTCGGACATAATATTGATCCCCACAACAGGATTATAGAGAGCGTTAAATTGATCAGAATTATAAGCACAGCGTATAGTTATAGAGGGTGTGTCCACTCGGATTACTTCAGAGGAAAGCTCTGACTCCTCTAACCATTCGCTACTCATAACCGAGATAAGCTCTCTCAATTGACGTTCACTTGGTAAACAAATGCTAAATTGGCCGTTTTGGGGTCGGTCTATAGAATGGTAGTTTGAAATGTTTCCAAAATCGGCAAAGAGATCGGATTCTATGTCTAGCATGAAATCAGATGGTAGAATTTCTTCCTTTTGTGGCTCAGAACCTGGGATAGCTAAAGTAGATGAAAAATTTGGCAGAGTGTCTACTTCAACTTCGTAGGTTTTATCATGGAGGGCATTATCCATCTCAGCTTCTAGGATTCTATTCAAGATCCCCTTAGCTTCATCAGTAGGGATACGAAAGAAAGAACCTCTAGCCATAGTATGCAGCATTTGTTTATTATCTTTCTGAAGACCTCGAAAAAAGTGAAATAAAAGAACAGTGTCTTCAAGCAAAAGTTTTGGACCAGATTCTAAAAGATCAGAAAAACATTTCCAGGATTTCCCCAAAGTTTCATTATCTTTTTGTTTAAAAGATAGGACTTCGAGTCTAAGGTCACCAGTACGGTCAAGGGAATAAAAATCTAGACAAAAGTTGGCTCTTAAAACTCCCCATTCACCTTGCTGTTGACTTACCTTCTGACTATACCATCGTCTAGCTTCTCCTCTTAAAGAAAAAGGAAAAAGCTTCCAACGTAAAGTCTTATCAGAGATGCCATCAATGCGAAGACAATCGCATGTCTGCTCAAAATCTCTAATATGAAGGTAAGGGTTTTCGTCTTCCTTTCCCGAAAAAGATAAATTTTGAATCATCGCAATCAACCTTGAACTTAACTTATACTGGGATGTTTGGATAGGCTGTGATGACTCCCATGGTAAAAGGTCAGTTGCTGAAGGTGTTGCGGCATCAAAGATAGATATAGAACCTTGGTTTTCCATTTTTGGTAAAAAGAAAAAGAAAGAATGAAAAAGATAAGAAAATAAAAAGTATGAATACAAGCTAGTAGTAAGACTCAAGGTTATCTCAGCAAACCGTCTTTCTCCCCGGCAACGGCGCCAGAAATGCTTGTTGATATTTGGTAACGCAATTAGGAAATAGGATCCGCAAGCGCACGGATATCGGTGAGCACTTCACCCGAGATGTTATCCTGGGTATCGTATTTATATTTTTACCTTTAGGAGAAAGAGTGCATCTGACTAACCAAATCTATTACTACTAACCTTTAGGCTACAACCACTATGATTCGATGTGAATGATGTATAGAGAAGACTACAACCGCACTCTTCTTCTAACCTTGGTAAGGATGATCTACTGTTCTATTGGGGAGGTTTACGGAATCTAGACACCACAAAGGATGTTCAACCCGCACCTATAAATCCTATCGATCCTGCTAACGGGATATGAAATACAAAGGTAACTCGGAATTGTCACGTTCCTCGCTACTACCACGGTCCGGCTAGACAAGGGGATATCTATGAGTATCCTAGCTTAAACACCACGTTTAAGCTAGAGATGATTACTCTAAACTCTACGCGAAGAGATCAAAGTAAACTCATAAACCAAAGAACAATAAAACAAAGAACTTACTAGAATTTAGAAGTCGAAATACTGAAGAATCCTGAGAACAAGCCTCGGGTTAGAAGAACTTGCTCCCGCAGGTACAACCTCGGAGTAGACACCGACAGGCCGGCTTCCTCCGATCTACACCTCCACTCTATCTCTCTCAATCTAGTAGAACTAATTCTACTTTCACATTGGATGCTAAGCCCTAAGAGGTGGGAACCCTAGAGGGAACCTCTCTCTCTAAACCCTAACTAGATATATGCAACTGAATAATGAATTAGGGTCTTCTCCACCAGGGGTCAGGGGCCTTGCTTATATAGCCCTTTTGGATGAATCTGGACCGTCGGATCAAACTGACCTTCATCCTACGGTTTTCCTTGATCCTCAAAGGCGGTGGAGCATAATCCGCGAGACTCGACCTGATTGGTCCCGGGGGCAGGGCGAGCGCCCTAGGGCACAGGGCGGGCGCCCTGTGTCCTGGCCCGTTACGGCTCCCGTTCGTTCCCGTGGCTTCTGGAATCTTCTAGATGTAAGATAATTACGTGTTCGGTTAATATCCCTTCATTAATCCGACATGTGGGCCTTTCTTCCGTATTTCCTGATAACCCCCTGTAGAAATAGATAAACAGCAAAACTCGTGGAATTCTGTTAGATCAAACCCTAATTCTAGGTGTTGCTTGCATATAGGTCCTTTTCTTTATTTATTTGATGGTTATAATTGATACTTAAGAACCGTCAACAACCAGCTGGTAATTTATTCCTCACACATACCTTACTCACCCGCTAAAGTGAGATATTGGTCACCGAGTCAACTATCCAGGTAAAGTCTCAAGTTTGCCAGGAACCACATGTACCTGGGGGCCGACTGACTGCCCTTTGGTCTTATCATCGTGCCCCCGTGTCCTACCACACCTTCCCCGGTACAGTGCGCTGCGGGCAATCTAGTCGGCCCAAATAATTTCTCAGTTTCGCGGTCGGAAAGTACTTTATCCGGCCAGCTAAATGTAAGACATGCGTTCAACATGACTCGAGGCCCAACAACGGTCGGTCCTTAATCGACACAGACGGAAATCACTACAGTCCGAAACCCTGTAAGTCTCTGTCCGATCTCAACTTCATATTAACACTTAGTTATATCTCATGACACCACATTTAGCCAAACAAGATCTAGGTACTCACCTATAGCTCGCAGGTGACAGGAAATCACCCGACTTCTACCGGTCTAAGCCAGCTAAGTATTGACTCGACTACGGATACCAGGGTAACAAGGATATGGTATACAAAGGTAAACAAGGTATAATGCAGCAACGGTTGCAAACAACTCCTGAACTTAATGCATCAATTAAAGTAGAACATTAATTAAATGTTTTGCAAACCGAGGGAGAAAAATGCTCCGGGGCTTGCCTCTTTTGAAAGAGCTCGGGCGATGATCGGGGCACTCCGGAAGATCCTCACCGACCTCCTCGTCTGCCTCGGGCACCTCCTGCTCTTACACCTCGGGCTGCTCTTCTGGCTCCTCGGAAACTGCTACCGGAATTCCTTCCTGCGATCCTGTATGATGTAGATGTATATGTGCTCATGCATAGGTGTATTGGAGAGATGACATGTAATGATCATGATGAATGGAATGTAGATGAACATGTTTACTTTATTGGATAGAGTAGAAATACAACTCTTCTACAAGTTAGTCAACATCATCCAAGAACATGTACTACTAAACTACTACTACAACCACTATACTACATACCAAGTCACCACAACAAGCTAAGATGCTTCAAAGATACACCAAAGCAAACATTATTAACTAAACATGCATAAAAAAGGTTAATTAAACCCTAATTGAAACTAGATTTGAATAGAAACATCTATTTTGGTAGCACAGAAAAATCTAGGAAAATTACAGTGACTTACTATCATCTAAACTAGCATACCACAAAAAATTCATTGCATTTGGATTACTAGAACTGCCTACACAAAATAGACAAACTGCAGGACAGAAATGCCTTGTAAAATAGTTTGTACTCTGAAAAGTGTCAAACAACAGATTTAAATACTATTAAACAATCTACACAGTAAATAATCACTGTACAAAAATTATCACATGCATGTTTTATTCATAATTTTCTCTCTATAAAAAATAACAAATCTAGGCCACAATTAGCACTTGAACTACGCATCAAAAATTTTACACAGAACATGCATAGCATATATTTTTCCCAGAAACTACACCACAAAAGAAAACTAATGCAAGTGGAACCATATTTTTCTGAGCAAAAATATCTCAAAATTAATATGCAATTTTTTATGCTGTAGATATACTCAAAAGAAACCAAGCAAAATTTGTTTCACCAGATTTGGAGCAAAAATGAGCAAGATACAAATTTTTAAAGCATTTTTACTGAAATAAGGAAATCATTTCTTTTTCTTTTCTGAAAAACTTGAACCCAAAACGCTACGTGTCCTCGGATCTATGCACCCCAGCCCTTTTTGAGTCCCTGCCAGTGGGCCCCGTGGTCCCACTCATCATATGCAGAGAGGGAAAGAGGAGCTGCGGTGACGCTATCTCGCTGGCGGCGAGCCCTCCTGTGGCGCAGTGGGCACCGGTGTGCTCGGGACGCCGAGCCGCACCTAACCGGCTAGAAGATGGTAGCGATTGAGTGGCGGAGCGTGCTCGCCGGTGACAGTGGCGCACGGTGGTGGCTGCACGTCAGCGCGGTGGTCGTTGCCGACCACGACGAGCCCGGATGAGATGCGCAGCAGTACCACGACTCCAAGGCGAGCACAGAGCACCATTTGAAGGGGAGAAAAGAAGAGCGAGGAGGTGGCTGCCGGGGTGAGCCAAGCGGGGCGGCCATGGCGCCGCCGCGGAGGAAAATGCCCGATTGGGCTTTACCTTAGCTCGAGCGGCGGAGTTTGCGCGAGCACCGGATGGAGGGAGGCGAGGCGGAGTTGAGGCTTGGAGGAATCAGGAAATGGGGGTGGCGGTGATGGAGCTGGATGCCGGCGGAGGGCGTCGGCGAGCTCGGCAGCTCGGGCGCCCGCTCGGGATTTCGAATAGGACAACGAGAGGGAGAGAGAGCTAGAGTGGCGAGGAAGGCTCGGACAGGGGGGGGGGTCTTGAAGGCGGTGCAGGGCCGATCAGAACGGCGAGTGCGCCACTGCCCTCGGCGACCGGTGGACGCTGGCCACGTGGCGAGCACGGGCAGGGCGAGCGGCGGAGGGCGCGTCCGCGCGCGGGAGAGCGGGAACGGCGAGCGCGCTACGCGTGCGGCGGGGCCGGGCCGAAACTGCTGCGGGCCAAGAAGTGAGGCCGAAGCCCACGAAGACGAGGAAAAGATTTTTATTTTTGTTTTCAAATTACATTTTCCAAACACAGCCCCAATTCAAATTTTGAACGAGCAAATGACGTTTTCTCGAGATGGTCCAAAAATAGAAGTTGTTCTAAATTTTTAGATCTACAACTTTGTCAAAAGGATCCAAACCAAAATCTCAATAGTTTTTTAGATAGGGATTTAAAGTCAATTCTTTAAATAGAAACCAAATTTTTAAACTTATTTTTAAAAGCATAATTTGGATAAAATTTTAAAATCAACTTTGCTCCAAATTGGCTCCAAAACATTAGTGAACTATTAGAATTAACAAACAAGCATGGGACTTAAACATAATAAGCATGATCCTGTCATTTCTAATTAACACAAGAATCTCACACGCAGGTGAAAATGCTATCATTTCGTGTGAATGTTTAGTGCATGATGATGCTTATGCATGTGATTTGCAAATGCTGAATGCAAACTAAACACCAGGGTGTTACAGTCTAGGCCTGCTAATGGGTTGGGTTCGAATGGGTTTAATGGGTTGGGTTTTCAAATAGGTGCACTCTGGATGGGTAGGAATGGGTTGATTTATTTAGCGGGTTGGGTCGGGTTGGGTTTAATAGAAAACTGGGTTGGATGGGTCGGGATTGGGTTCTTTTTTGTGGGTTTGAATGGGTTGAGCCCATGGGTTGATGTTGAATTTTTAATATATCATAGTATACATATATATTGATTTGTAATTTGTTTATCTTTTGATGTAGGGCCCACATGCATATTTTGCTATGCTAATTGGCACGGATTAGTCTCATGACATTTTGAATCCAGCTTAATTTATTTTGGTCTGGTCAATTTCGACAAAATTTTATAATGTGAACACGAGCTTTTATTTCTAGGGTCCGGCTTCGAGGTGGGGCCCACATATTCATCTGGCAATGCCAACTGGCATGAAATAGCTGCTTGTTACATTAAATCATCTGTAACAAATTTTAGTCAATTTCGACAAAATTTTATAATGTGAACGCGAGCTTTTATTTCTAGGGTCCGGCTTCGAGGTGGGGCCCACATATTCATTTGGCAGTGTCAACTGGCATAAAGTAGCTGCTTGTTACATTAAATCATCTGCAACAAATTTTAGTCAATTTCGACAAAATTTTATAATGTGAACGCGAGCTTTTATTTCTAGGGTCCGGCTTCGAGGTGGGGCCCACATATTGATCTGGCAGTGCCAACTGGTATAAAGTAGCTGCTTGTTACATTAAATTATCAGCAACAAATTCTAGTCAATTTCGACAAAAATTTATAATGTGAACGTGAGTTTTTATTTCTAGGGTCCGGCTTTGATGTGGGGCCCACATATTGATCTGGCAGTGCCAATTGGCATAAAGTCTCATCTGCAACAAATTTTAGTCAATTTCGACAAAATTTTATAATGTGAACGCGAGCTTTTATTTCTAAGATCCGGCTTTGATGTGGGGCCATATGTCTTATCCAAGCATATATATATATTTTTATGCAAACCCATAGATTTTTATAGCAAACCCGTGGGTTTAATTAGTTTATGGATTAGAATGGATTAGGTTGAAACTATAAAAATATGGAATGGGTTGAGTGGAAGAAGAGAGTTAATTTGTTATGGGATGAGTTGGATACGGGGTGGGTTTTCACCCATTAGCAGGGCTATACAGTCCCATCCCACCTTGTCCTCGCATCTAAACACAGCCTACTCGACACACTTGCTATTCGGCTCTAGTGTAAGGTCCAGCTAGAAGCACGCGCGCGAGCCGAAGTTGGACGCACCAGAATCAGTTAGCTCGCACCAACCCGCACGAGCACCGAGCGACCGGTCAATGATACGACTCGCCACTCCGTTTATTGCAGGCGAGCCGGCCGCATCAAGCTGAGGCAGAGCACGCAAGCTTCTCAAGTTCCAAGAAGAGGAGCCCAACAAAAGTCACGTCGGGACCGGCCGGCCGGCCTGCATCTCGTCGTCGCCGATGACGGCCGGGACCATGCGTGTGCTGGGCGGGGAGGTCAGCCCGTTCACGGCGCGGGCGCGCCTGGCGCTGGAGCTGCGCGGCGTGGCGTACGAGCTCCTGGACGAGCCGCTCGGGCCCAAGAAAAGCGACAGGCTCCTCGCCGCCAACCCCGTCTACGGCAAGATCCCCGTGCTGCTCCTCCCCGACGGCCGCGCCATATGCGAGTCCGCCGTCATCGTCCAGTACGTCGAGGACGTCGCGCGGGGAAGCGGCGGCGGCGGCCTGCTGCTGCCGGACGACCCCTACGAGCGCGCCATGCACCGCTTCTGGACCGTCTTTATCGACGACAAGGTGAGCACCGACCACCGAGGAGCAGAGCACATGTTTATCTGCTAGCACATTTGTTGCCGGGCTTGTTCTCGCCGGAGACGGCGCGTGCCTTTTAACAGTAACATGCAACTGCTGTGGCTTAATTTCTGCAGTTTTGGCCGGCGCTGGACGCCGTCTCGCTGGCGCCGACCGCGGACGCACGCGCGCAGGCCGTGGTAGACACCCGCGCCGCGCTAAACCGCCTGGAGGAGGCGTTCAAGGACCGCAGCGACGGCGCGGCTTTCTTCTCCGGCCGCGACGCGGCGCCGGGCCTCCTGGACCTGGCCCTCGGCTGCTTCCTGCCGGCGCTCAGGGCCTGCGAGCGCCTCCACGGCCTCTCCTTCATCGATGCGTCCACGACGCCGCTCCTGGACGGGTGGAGCCGGCGCTTCGCCGCGCACCCCGCAGCCAAGCGCATCCTGCCGGACACGGACAAGGTGGTGCAGTTCACGAGGTTCCTCCAGGCAAAGTTCGGGGTCCGCGTGTCCTAAATGATTTGGCGCCTCTGCTGCTGTTCTGCTACGCGGTACTCGTTCATTCAGTTGTTTTGTGTAACGTGTCTTATCTGATTACTTTGTCGTATTTGTATATTTTCACCGCGTATAAATAAATGAAGGAATAAAATGGTCAATGCATATTTTGAAATTTGATTGCAACAAAGTCGGATGCTTGTAAACAGAAATCGTCATGGGTTCCTTTCAGTTCCATGAAGACGGGATCACTGATTTTTTTTTGCCTTTTTAAAAAAATTTATTTACAAATAGATCCTTGAAGGTTTGCTTTTGTTTTCTAGACCCTGGCTCGGCGACGTGGCCATTGACGCTGAGTTTACATGTCTCGGTGCCGTGGGCTTTGGCACCGAGCTTTGTTGCGTGGAGTAGACGTGGATGCTGGCGTGGCGGTGACCTGGCTGCTGGCTCGCCACCAAGGTCTGACTAGTGCCCCACGCAGCCTTATCCTTGTGCCATCAGTTTCTCTCCCTTTCTCTCTTAGTAGCTTTTTTTGGTTGGTGCCCTAGATGACTTGCCTGATAAAAAGTGTTGTCTGGAAAATTGATAAAATTTATCTAGCCAGGCAGGTAGAGGGATAGTCCATTTGGTTGAAAACCTGTGCCTGAGAAGTTTAATAAGAGAGAATGTATTTTCTTGTATATATAATCTTACTTAATATCATTTGATTTGAGTAATAAACACAATTAATAAATGGAAATATAAATCAAACGCTTTTATGAATCAATAATATAAAAAATAATTATTTTATTATTTTATTTGTTAACTATTTACTGAGTATACGTATAATTAAGGAATGGATATTTTTATATAAGGAAACAAAGAAAGATGTTTCGGCCAAACCTTTATCCTGACGTTGAGACAAACGAAAAAAAGAACAAGATTAAATGACTATAGGGAAAAAAAACAAAAAGAGACAAATGCATTACTGTATTGAGTGCACCCAGGCAGCAGGGCAGCAGCGTGCTGCAGCCAGGCAGTCATTTTTGGTCGCCTGGCGGAGGTGCCCTTGCCTGGCCCAGGCAGCCATCCCAGGCTCCAACCAAATAAACTGCCGGCAACATCCAGGCAACTGTTTGTCCAATCAGTGGTAGATTCAGGAATTAGTGAAGACTAGGGCCAAATTGAAAAGCTGAAAACTACTCCATAATCTATATGTGTTGCATGGTGGAGTTTTTTTTTAAGAACAGAACAGTAGAAGAATTGCAAGATTCAATTACTTCGTAAATTGGATTAGGGCCATAGTCACAAAGTTTTTGGATCGACGGGGTTGTGGTACGGGGTCGAGGGACATGGTACGCTACTTCCGAGATATTTTTACATCGAAAATGAACCCGCGAACCCTGGTCGGGGTCGACGAACCTGAGTCGAGGGTCGATGCCTTCGGACCCGTTTTATGTTACTGTGACCAGGACCTTCTTGAGGACGCGTGAGAACTCGATGAAGCGTTGGTTGATCTTCTGCTCCTTCCTCTCAGCGATGATGTGGTCCTGCTGCCTACACATAGATGAATCCCATGCTCTGTGTAAGACGTCTCCTCGTCGATGGTGACCTGTACACCAGATCAGGTAGGCATCTTATGGCCACGGCGCAGGGACGGGCTCATTGGCTGACAGCGCCGGCGGTTGCCTACTCAACCGACTACGGCGCAGTGAGGCATTGGCGGGCGACGGGCACTAGCTACGACCGGCCGCGCCATATGCGAGTCCACCGTCATCGTCCAGTACGTCGAGGACGTCGCGTGGGGAAGCGGCGGCGGCGCCGAGGCTGGCGGCGGCCTGCTGCTGCCGGACGACCCCTACGAGCGCGTCATGCACCGCTTCTGGACCGTCTTTATCGACGACAAGGTGAGCACCGACCACCGAGCAGAGCACATGTTTATCTGCTAGCACATTTGTTGCCGGGCTTGTTCTCGCCGGAGACGGCGCGTGTCTTTTAACAGTAACATGCAACTGGTGTGGCTTAATTTCTGCAGTTTTGGCCGTGGTAGACACCCGCGCCGCGCTAAACCGCCTGGAGGAGGCGTTCGAGGACCGCAGCGACGGCGCGGCTTTCTTCTCCGGCCGCGACGCGGCGCCGGGCCTCCTGGACCTGGCCCTCGGCTGCTTCCTGCCGGCGCTCAGGGCCTGCGAGCGCCTCCACGGCCTCTCCTTCGTCGATGCGTCCACGACGCCGCTCTTGGACGGGTGGAGCCGGCGCTTCGCCGCGCACCCCGCAGCCAAGCGCATCCTGCCGGACACGGACAAGGTGGTGCAGTTCACGAGGTTCCTCCAGGCAAAGTTCGGGGTCCACGTGTCTTAAATGATTTGGCGCCTCTGCTGCTGTTCTGCTACGCGGTACTTGTTCATTCAGTTGTTTGTGTATTGTCGTATTTGTGCACACTTGTCCAATATTTTCACCGCGTATAAATAAATGAAATAAAATGGTTAATGCATATTTTGAAATTTGATTGCAACAAAGTCGGATGCTTGTAAACAGAAATCGTCATGGGTTCCTTTCAGTTCCCTGGACGGTGACTCTAGCACCCGAACGTCCGGCGCGCGAGTGCGTCCGCACGCCGCTACCTCACGGAGCCCCGCTCGCCCCCGCGCACGAAACCCCGCCCGCCCCTGCACACGAAACGAAATAGAACGGAACCCCGCCCCTGTCACCACTCTCCACCGCGCCCCTGTCCCCCGTTTCTCAATGCACCCCATTCCCTAACCGTGTCCCTGTTCCAAAAGAGCATGAAACACTTCAACTGCAAACATTGCAAAACATATGAAAAAACTATGTAGTGCAACATCGGGCTGTAAACATTAAAAAAATATGTAGTGCAACATTAAAAAATATGATTGCAATATCGAAGAATATGTACTGCAACAACAAAAAATATGTTCTGCAACATCAAAAAACCATGTACCGCAACATCTTAAAAATATGTACTGCAATATCGAAAAAATATGTATTGCAGCATCGAAAATTATGTGCTACAACATCTCAAGCAGTAGTAATGCAACATCACAAAAACATCTGTTGCAACGACAAAAAAATTCCATTGCAACATTCGAAAGTCATGTGTTGCAACATCCTAAAACACACATTGCAACACGGGAGAAACAACAAAAAATTAAAAAGCATACAAAACAGCACCTAACACATCACCTTCGAGCTCGCCGCAGGGAGGAGGAAATAGGACTCTAGAGCTCGCCGGAACCCTAGTCAATGTCGTGTCCATCAGATCCTAAGAAGGAGAAGGAAGATGGTTTAGATCCAGAGGAGGAGGAGAAGGAGGAGCGCTCAGATCCAGAGGAGGAGAAAGAGGAGGAGAGCTCAGATCCAGAGAAGAACCGACTTACGTCGTCGAAACCGCCGCCGTCGACCTCGTCTCTAGTGGAGGAGCGGGAGCGGGGTCGCTGGGAGCGCGGGGTCGCATGGAGGGCTCGCAGAGGGGAGGGAGGGGGCGGGCGGGGCGACAGCAAGGTGCGCGCGGGGCACGGTGTTCGTTCCGGCGAGCGGGCGAGCGCTGCGGGAGTAAGCAATCGAGGGGATACGAAATGGGTGTGGGAGTGGCGTGCGGCACGGGTGAGTTGATTGAGCGCGCGGTTGAGTGCGTTCGTGATGGAATAAGGGCGCGTGGGTTGGGTGTGTCCGGCCGCCCGAACGACCGTTTTACATTATTATTGTTCCCTGAAGGCAGGATCGCCGATTTTTTTGCCCTTTTTTTAAAAAATATTCACAAATAGATCCTTAGAGGTTTGTTTTTGTTTTCTAGACCCTGGCTTGGCGACGTGGCCATTGACGCCGAGCTCATGTGTCTCAGCGTCGTGGCTTTGACGCCGAGCTTTGTTGCGTGGAGCAGACATGGATGCTTGCGTGGCAGTGAGCTAGCAGCACCGAGGTCTGACTAGTGGGCCCCATGCAGCCTTATCCTTGCGCCCTCTATTTCTCTCCCTTTCTCTCACGGCCTGTTTGGTTGGTGCCCTGGATGACTTGCCTGGCAAAAAGTGTTGCCTAGAAGTTGCCTGAAAACTTGATAAAATCTGCCTAGCTAACAAGTAGAGAGATAGTCCTTTTGGTTGGAAACCTGTGCCTGCGAAATTTAATAAGAGAGAATGTATTTTCTTTGTATATATAATCTTGCTTAATATCATTTGATTTGAGTAATAAACACAATTAATAAATGGAAATATAAATCAAACGCTTTTATGAATCAATAATATAAAAAACAAAAATTTATTATTTTACCTGTTAACTATTTATACGTATAATTAAGAATGGATATTTTTATATAAGGAAACAAAGAAAGATGTTTCGGCCACACCTTTTTCCTGACGTTGAGACAAACGAAAAAAAAAGAACAAGATTAAATGACTATAGGGGAAAAAACAAAAGAGACAAATGCATTACTGTATTGGGTGCACCCAGGCTGCAGGGCAGCAGCGTGCTGCAGCCAGGCAGTCATTTTTGGTCGCCTGGCGGAGGTGCCCTTGCCTGGCCCAGGCAGCCATCCCAGGCTCCAACCAAATAAACTGCAGGCAACATCAAGGCAACTGTTCGTCCAATCAAGTTCGCTCTAGGGTGCACACCAAACATGCCCTCAATGCAACACTCTCTTCAGCTACTGCCTCGTTATTTTGTGAGGTGAGGACACCGCTTTTTCTGCAAGCGCACCTGACAGGCTGACACACTGCGAGGCTAGCAAGGGATATGACATGGACACCGGACGCAGATGTGGAAGTTGAGACAACATGGCAGGGTGGACCGTTGGTGAAGGCCGGACTGTCTGTTTGGCAGAGCTCCTTCTGCTCCAGATAGTTTATGAAAGTTGATTCTATAAGAGAAGTGATTCTCTATTTAAAAATATTTCTCTATAATTCTATAAGATAAACTTTGTGCATACAGTAAATTATGAGAAGGTACTTATTTTTTTGTTGGAGTATGTGTTTAGGCCCATGAGGCTAAGGCCCATGTGGCCCATGTATGGAACCTATATAGCTACCCATCTAGGGTTAGCCCTAATCAATAGAGAATCATTATTCCAACATGGTATCTAGCCTAATTTCTCCTCTCTCCCTATCCTGAGCCGCCGGCCAGCCACCACCCGCCGGCGCTGCTTCCTCTGCCGCCGCCGGCCATGGCTGACCGGCCCCCTCCTTTCCCTCCCTCTTCTCCTTCTTCCCTTCCCCCTCCCACCCTTCCTAGGCGCAGATCGCGGCGTCCCCGCCTGGGACCGCGCCCGCCGCCATCTCCCCTGCCGCGGCTCGTCCGCCCGCGCGGGAGTCCGCTTCCTTCCCTGCTGCGCCCGGGTCGGGGGCGGATCTCCAGGGACCGCGCCCCTCCCTTCCCCATCACGCCCCCCTTCTCCACCCTCATCCCATGGACGGCCGCCCCTCCCTTCCCAACCCTCAACCCCTAGCGGCGGCCCTCACTGCAGCCACAGATTCCCCTGCTTCTGGTCTTGGAGAGGATGTGGCTCCTGATGCTGGGGCTGAGGATCCCATACCAGCCACCCTCCCTGCCGGCAATGGTGCTGCCACGGCCACAGCTGCCCTCCAGACAGCCCTCCACAGCCTCCTGGGTGCCGATGCCGGGGCTGCCCATCTTCCCAGCGCCCTCGCGGCCCTCCTTCGCGCTGCCGGGACGGATGCTGCTGTCTACCCTCGTGCAGCCATGGCTCCGGGTGGGGGCACGCCTCTTCTTCCGGCCACGGGTTCCGACTCCGCCCTCGCCGCAGCCCTTGTCGCTGCCCGCGCGGCCGCCGCGGAGGGGCAGGCTCGTGTGCGTGCGGCCGCCGCCGTCTGGGAGCGTGAGCGCGACGCGGCTGACGCCCTGGCTCGCCAAATCGCCGAGGCCGAGCATCTTCTCATCTCCCCCGCGGGCCAGGACGCAGGCGCCACCTCCTCTGCCTCGCCGGGACGTCGCGTGTCGCACACTGCCGTCCTCTGGCACGACCCGGCCGACCCGCTCGTGGCACAGCTGCACTACCAGGCGGGGGGCGGGGTCCAGAACATTCGCCTGCTCGTTCCGGTCGTCCTCGAACCGGAGTCACCCTCGTACGCCCGCTGGCGGGACCTGGTGCTACTTACACTTCGCCGCTACGCCCTCGACGACCACGTCCTCATCGACTCCTCCGTCGCCGTCCAGACGTCGTCGTGGCTCCGTCTCGACAGCATCGTCCTCTCCTGGATCCTGGGGACGATCTCTCTGGACCTCCACGACCTCGTCCGCACCTCTCCAGACGCGCGCCGGGCGTGGCTCGCTCTTGAGGGCCAGTTCTTGGGCAACGCTGAGGCCCGGGCTCTGCGTCTTGACGCGAGCTTCCGTACCTTCGTCCAGGGTGACCTCACCGTCGGCGAGTTCTGCCGTCGGATGAAGGGCATGGCTGACTCCCTGGGGGACCTCGGGTGGCCCGTCGAGGATCGCATCTTGGTCCTCAACGTCCTCCGGGGGCTCAGCGACCGCTACGCCCACCTCAGGACGTGGATCACCCGTCAGAGGCCCTTCCCCACCTTCCTGGAGGTCCGTGACGATCTTGTCATGGAGGAGCTCACGCAGGGCCTCCAGGCGGGATCCACCACTTCCACGGGGTCCTCGTCCTCCTCGACGGCCCTGGCCGCTACTTTGCCGCGTCCTCCTGCTCCACCGCGGTCGTCGGCTCCACCACCGTCGTCTCTCCTGGGCCCTCCTCCCTCCGGGCCAAGCGGAGGTGGGGGGGGTCGTGGCTCTCGTCGTCGCCGTGGAGGGGGCCGCGGGGGTGGTCGGGGCGGTCCACCCTAGGCCCCGGCACCGGCTGGGACTCCCGGGGGGGCGCCATGGCCTTCGTTCCAGAACCCGTGGTCCGGTCGCATCTCCATGTGGCCCTACCACGCCCCCGGAGCCGACACTCGTCCACCGATGGCAATGCTCACCGGAGCTCCTCCTGCTGGTCCTTCACCCGGCGCCTTCCCTGCTACGCCGTGGGTTCCACCCTTCGGGACTCCACCGGGGGTCGCCGGCTGGGATCAAGCGGCCCTGGCTCGCTCGTTCAGCACCATGGGCCTGACACCTCCGGCCGGACCCGAGTGGATCGCTGATTCGGGGGCCACCTACCACACCACTCCTGACCCCGGTATACTTTCGTCGCTCCACTCTCCTTCTTCCTCTCTTCCTTCGTCCATTATGGTCGCCAATGGTTCTTGCCTTCCTGTCACGTCTGTGGGTACCGCCGGTGCTCATGGCTCCTTTCGTCTTCCTGATGTGCTTGTTGCTCCTTCTATGGTTCATAACCTTCTTTCTATTCGTCGTTTTACAGCTGACAATTCTTGTTCTGTGGAATTTGACTCTTCTAGTCTAACTGTAAAGGATTTGGCTTCCCGGCGTCCTCTGCTCCGATGTGACAGCACCGGGCCCCTTTACACTCTTCGCTTCCCGGCGGCGCCTTCATCTTCTTCGCCGTCCTTTTTGTCAGCTGCCTTCGCCGCTTCTACTTCCTCTACTACCTGGCACCGGCGCCTCGGCCATCCTGGACGTGATGCCCTGATACAGCTTAGTCATAGCTCTGGTCTTCCATGTACTCGAGCTCATGATGAGCAACTATGTCATGCGTGCCAATTGGGCCGACATGTTCGTCTTCCTTTTTCTAGTTCTTCTTCTCATGCGGCCCGCATTTTTGATCTTGTACATTGCGACCTATGGACATCTCCTGTTATCAGTATTTCTGGCTATAAGTACTATCTTGTGGTTGTTGATGATTTTTCGCATTATTCATGGACTTTTCCTCTACGTGCGAAGTCGGATACGTTTACCACGCTCCTTCACTTCTTTACTTGGGTGTCTACACAGTTCGGTCTCA
Organism: Saccharum spontaneum; assembly: GCA_022457205.1. Lineage (NCBI taxonomy): Eukaryota > Viridiplantae > Streptophyta > Magnoliopsida > Poales > Poaceae > Saccharum > Saccharum spontaneum. The sequence goes on along the minus strand of CM039582.1, from coordinate 23,113,938 downwards.
CCATCAAGGCCGTCCAGTGTGACAATGGTCGCGAGTTTGATAACTCCACCTCCCGAGCTTTCTTCCTTTCTCACGGTGTTCAGTTGCGCATGTCTTGCCCATACACCTCTTCGCAGAATGGCAAGGCCGAGCGGATGATTCGCACCACCAACGACACCGTGCGCACTCTTCTGTTTCAGGCCTCTCTTCCTGCTCGTTTCTGGGCTGAGGGCCTGCACACCTCCACCTACCTTCTTAACCGCCTTCCTTCCGCTGCCTGTCCCGCTCCCACACCTCACCATGCCCTCTTCGGTACCCCGCCTCGGTACAATCACCTCCGCGTGTTTGGGTGTGCTTGTTACCCCAACACTACTGCCACTTCGTCTCACAAGCTGGACCCTCGCTCCACGCTCTGTCTTCCTCGGGTACTCCCCGGATCACAAGGGGTACCGATGCTTTGACCTTACCTCCCGACGTGTTCTCATCTCGCGCCATGTGGTGTTCGATGAGTCTGTCTTTCCCTTTTCCACCACCACTACACCTCCGGTCCCTGACCCACCCTCTCTGTTTCCCACTGACCCGGTGGTCCAGCCACCTTTTTCGTGGTCTCCTGCAGGTACCGCTTCGCCGCACTCCGCGCCGGCCACCGGTCCCAGCTCCCCTGCGAGTCCGGGCCCCTCGTCCTCCGGCGCGGCCCCGTCTTCTCCAGTTGGTGCAGACCCGGGGCCTTCGTCCCCCGCTTCTGCCTCGGGGGGTCGTGCCGGTTGCCGACGCCGGATCCCGTCTCGGCACCTGCCCCGGCGCCTCCGTCGAGGTTCGCCGCGCCGGTACGGGTATACCAGCGCAGGCCGCGACCACCGCCGCTCGTGGTCCCTTCTCCACCGGGGACACCGACACCACCGCCACTGTCTCCGCCGGCCCGTGGTGCCCCGCCGGTCTACCACCCGCCGCTGCTTCACCGACACCCGCGGCATGTTCACCCGATGATGACACGACACGCGGCTGGCACCCTGCCGCCTCGTGCCCTCGAGGCTTCGACCGGCGACGCGGTGGTCTCTCCGGTACCCTCCTCCGTCCGCGACGCCCTGTTGGACCCTCACTGGCGCCGCGCGATGGAAGAGGAGTACGCCGCGCTACTCGCCAACCAGACGTGGGAGTTGGTGCCCCAGCCGCCGGGCGCCAATGTCGTCACCGGCAAATGGATTTGGACTCACAAGCGCCGAGTGGACGGCTCTCTCGAGCGCTACAAGGCTCGATGGGTCCTCCGGGGCTTCACTCAGCGCCCTGGCGTCGACTACGATGAGACCTTCAGCCCGGTGGTCAAGCCGGCCACCGTCCGTACCGTGCTATCACTGGCGCTTGCTCGGTCTTGGCCCGTCCACCAGCTGGACGTCAAGAATGCCTTCCTCCACGGCCTTCTTACCGAGACGGTGTACTGCAGTCAGCCGACGGGGTTCGTCGACACCACCCGTCCTGACATGGTCTGCCGGCTCAACAGGTCCCTCTACGGCCTCAAGCAGGCACCTCGGGCGTGGAACCACCGGTTCGCTGCTTTCTTGCTAACCCTGGGGTTCGCGGACGCCAAGTCGGATACGTCCCTGTTCGTCTACCACCATGGGGTTGACACTGCATACTTGTTGCTCTATGTTGATGACATTGTCCTCACCGCCTCCAGCGAGCCACTTCTCCACCGGATCATTGCAGCTCTCCAGCAGGAGTTTGCGATGAAGGACCTAGGTGAGCTCCACCACTTCCTCGGTGTCACTGTTAAGCACCGTCCTGCTGGGCTCCTTCTTCACCAGCGGCAGTACACTCGGGATATCCTGGAGCGGGCTGGGATGTCTGACTGCAAGCCCTACTCCACTCCGGTCGACACTCAGGGCAAGCTGTCTGAAGCTGAGGGACCACCGGTGGCCGACCCCACTGCGTACAGGAGTCTTACCGGGGCCCTACAGTACCTCACCTTCACCCGGCCGGACATCACCTATGCAGTTCAGCAGGTTTGCCTTCACATGCATGATCCCCGGGAGCCTCACCTCACGGCTCTCAAGCGCCTCCTCCGCTACCTCCGGGGCACACTCGACTACGGTCTCCTCCTACATCGGGCCTCCTCCACCGACCTCGTTGTCTACACCGACGCTGACTGGGCCGGGTGCCCGGATACTCGCCGCTCCACCTCCGGCTACGCCGTATTTCTAGGCGGCAACCTGGTGTCTTGGTCCTCCAAGCGCCAGCCGGTGGTCTCCCGGTCCAGTGCCGAGGCGGAGTACCGCGCCGTTGCTAACGGCGTGGCGGAGGCCGCCTGGCTCATGCAGCTGCTTGCTGAGTTGCACACTCCGCCCTCCCGGAGCACCCTGATCTACTGCGACAACGTCAGTGCGGTCTACCTCTCCACCAACCCCATCCAGCACCAGCGGACGAAGCATGTGGAGATCGACCTCCACTTTGTCCGTGATCGGGTGGCCTTGGGCGAGGTGCGGGTCCTTCATGTTCCGACGACCTCCCAGTTCGCGGACATCTTCACCAAAGGCCTCCCGTCCTCGACCTTCGCCGAGTTTCGCTCCAGCCTCAACATCACCGGTGGCTAGTTGCGTCTGTGGGGGGTTGTGTGTGTTCTTTCTTGTTCAGCCTCGAACTCCGCTGCGCCGGTTGTTCAGACTGCGGGGGGGTGTGTGTTCTTTCTTGTTCAGCCTCGAACTCCGCTGCGCCGGTTGTTCAGACTGCGGGGGGTGTTGGAGTATGTGTTTAGGCCCATGAGGCTAAGGCCCATGTGGCCCATGTATGGAACCTATATAGCTACCCATCTAGGGTTAGCCCTAATCAATAGAGAATCATTATTCCAACATTTTTAGCTCCCAGACCCCTAGTTCATTTTCAAGAATAACTTCACAGAATTAGTTTGGCAGAGTTCCCGGGAATTATGTTTGGAAGCTCTCCCAAACAGGCTCTGTAGGCTGAAGCATGCAAGCACTAGTGAACTGATCCGGCCCTATCTGGTGGCCGAAAAGTGCTCCGAGTACCAATGGCCTATGGCATTCAGGGCGTGCTTCAGACCAGAATAACCGCCAAGCAGGTCATGTAACTTGGTTTTCAGGTTAACAGCCACAGAGGGAAGACAAACTGACGGCGCTGAGGCTATTGGACCTGACAATTCAGAACTACCCGTACATATACGGGTTCAGAAAAGTATCACGTCCACAATCGGTACAAGACAAATGGCAATCAAATGAATGCAACTCTGTACGTAGTTCAAGGTCATATCTAATCATTAATCTCTCTTACATTGCATTGCTTATGACCACATAACTGAACATATACGAATCTAATGGTACTAATTTTGTACAGTACAATTTACAAATTCTTAGGCTAATTGCTGGGCAAAAAATAAGAAGTTTGAATTGTAGAATCTGTGCATACCTTGCACGAAAAGAAAGAAATAGACAGGCTAAGAAAATGTTTCAAACAGATTCAGAAAAGTGAGCTAACACTAGCTGACCACAAGACGAAATCTTTGTCCTTACGTACCTGGAAGATCGTTTCAGCAGCGAACCTGGTGCGCTTGCATGCAACATGGTAAGCAGGATAGGCTAAAACCATCAGGGAGTAGGTAGCAGTTGTACAGGATTTGACAGCTTGTGGACGTTCTTTTAGATGGCGATGCATAAATTCCACTTCAGGCTTTTATAAGAGGAACAATAATCCATCTCAGTCTCTGTCCTGTGTCTTCATTCTGAAAAATTTAAGGAATCAGCCATTAAACGTCTAAACTAGTACTGGGAAGATGGTACTGCATAATGTACATCAAGTTTGGGAACACCAAAATAGCTTAAAGTGTGTAGTGCATACGTTTTACATGAGAATCAAATAATGGGAAATAAGTTCATCCCAGACTATAGATGACAATGAAATTCACAAAATGCACAACATATGGTAAATGATCCAGAGGCAAAAGAGAATATACAGAGAAATAACACCTTCCCAATGTGATTCATGGTATCTACAGAGTCAAATGGTAAATATGCCAGTACATAGAAATAAGTTTAGTTACCAGATGCGATCAAAAGTTGCATTTTACTTATTTTCCAAACAACCTCAATGCGAGTGCATAAACATCTTTCTTCTTTGCTGATGTGGCTTCAGTGACCAATTTCACCGCCTATAATTAAAAAGCACAGTAGTTTAGAAGGAAAAATATCAGCAGTTGAAACTTATACTGTAGCAATGAATTGGGTTGCATGTGTACCGCAGAAAGAGTATATCCCTTTGCAGTCAATTCTCTTAGTTCATGCTCAAGGAAATCCTCTGATGGAGTTTCGTCAACTGAAATTAACTTCCCCTCTATGAGCACTGTTATTTCTCCCTTTGGTTGTCGAGTTGCAAAGGCTTCATTTGCTTCACCTAAAGTTCCCCGCCAAAACTGCAAAATTTAAAGTAAGATCAAGATTACATAGCAAGCAAATATAAATCATAAATTTACAAGGAATGGAATGAATGTGATCTATGTTTGCAATAAGGGTGTAGATGCAAAGAGCTCACAGCTCAGCATTAAGAACTTCATACGAAATGCAAATAATTGAGTTCAGGCAAAAATATGTGAATGAGGTGGACATGGTCTTGTTTTCAGTTTTAGTCACAGTACCAAGTAGGCAAAGTACATCTGATGAGTTGGCAGTAGGTTCAGAATATCTCATGAAACCACAGCACTGCAAACAAACTGAAGTACTTTTTTGAAGATTGTGTGATCAACAGACAATATTGTGATGGAAAAGGGAAGGACAATTACAGAATATAAAACTTGAAGACTACCTCTTCATGTATTTTTGTTATCTCCCTTGCAATAACGCAATGCCTGTATATCAACATACAAACAAAAACAAGCAAATCAACATGTCTGATAGAAGGCTTGGACAAACGAACTCCAGAATCATAATATTTTTGTAATAATCTATTCATATAGCAATTAATGATTGTAACACAAAATACCACATTATACATAAATGCACTATGCTGTGATTTTCATACAACAGGATCTCTAAATCATGTAATGGCATGCAGAAGTGACTTAGTATCTGTTACCTAGAATCACCAAAAGATGAAGCAGCATCAACAAGAAACTGATGAATGCCATGGGGAGGAACATAGAATATTTGTGTAGCAGCTTCACGAGCAGATATCTCAAGCCTATCTCTTCTTGACAGAGCATGCTTTGGTAAAAACCCAACTAAAATTGAAAATCAGGACTCACCCCAATAGTTCCTTACAACTGAAAAATAAACTGTGTACAGTATCAGCATTATTTACCAAATGTGAATTCATTTGATGGCAAACCCGATGCAGAAAGAGCAGCAATTGCAGCAGAAGGCCCAGGAATGGGAATGACAGGGATTTTCTCAATTGCACATAGTCTAGCCTGTGAAAAAACAGTAGAACATGCTTAACGTCTCACAGGTTTAAATTAGGAGAAGCATTAGACTTAAGGCAAGAAGTTGGTGCTGTTCACTAGTTATAATGTTTTGTTCCAGGGTAAAGCAACTATAAGATGACAACTGCTGACTCCTTCACATGATATGAGGATAGCAGCCAGAGATGTTTTCTAATAAATAGTCACATGTACGATGAAGTTTGCAGACTTAAAATTAGGCTAATCAACTTACCAGTTCCATGCCAGGGTCACTAATACCTGGCGTGCCAGCATCACTTATCAGTGCAACTGCTTCACCTTCGTGAAGCCTCCTTAAGATACTGGGCTCTCTCTCACGCTCATTGAACTTATGGAAGCTAAGCTGCAAGCTTACAGTTTAAGTATTAAGTTGAATTTCTCATATTCTAAACATGGCGCAAACTATATAATTGACTCACAAGAGGTGTCTTGATGTTGTAATGTTGAAGTAGCTTTCCTGAATGCCTTGTGTCTTCAGATAGTATCACATTAGCACATTTAAGAACACGCAGTGCCCTGAAGGAAGAATCATCCAAGCTTAATGCAGGAATATATTTCAGAAAATGATGTAAGAACATGATGACTCTAATATATAGTATGCAGCTCCCAATTAAAACCTGCGAACCACTGGTAAATTTTGCAGTGGGGGTAAACTCGAGATCCATACACAATACCAGCATAAAAGGTATGTTTCATGAAAATCAATTTTGTGTGAAGTAGAAGAGGCTAGAAAGAAAGACTATAGCTAAGTGCAATGACTAAATAAAATTTTAAAGTACGGATTTAAAATGAATATTGCTCTCTCAAACTTTTATAAAGAGTTTTTTGAGGATGTACAATGAAAACTAAGAAACTTAATATTCTACCTTCTCTTTTGTATATGATATGTTTGCTTTTAATTTTATCACCTGAAAACCCCTATAACTTGGCTGACTGCATGACAAACCGGTTACTAGTGATTACCAGGAAATGTTCCATGATCTAAAGTGATTTCAAGGCATAAGCACATGTACTCGAAACTTTTTCATGTGCGAAATGTTTATGAACTGAGGTGCGAGGTTATAGAAAATGACTAATAGGTGAAGCAAATATACCTTAAGGTGATATCTTCAAGGTTCCCAATTGGGGTTGCCACAAGATACAGACCTGACTCCAGATCCTGCATATTAAAATGAAATGACTGAAAGCGTCACAGAAGAAGCGCTGGACAATAAAAAAAAACAAACCATCTAATCATGCTTTTATCCCTGAAGCGAACAAATGCCTGAAATTAAAGGCAAGGAATCAGGTGGCAATGGGTAGCCCTTGCCCTCTTCTTTCATCCTGAATATTTCATAAACCAGTAAATCCAATTCTGAGAATAGATTTACAGCAGCATGCCAGAGTCCTCAAACAGACCCAACTTCTTGTCATAAATCTACCACACTCATCGACCCATAAGGCTAGAAACAGAGAAACATCTCCTAATATGTTCCAGCTCTAACCAAGGATAAATGCTTCAGTGCAGAAACAACAAAAGAAAGGCAATTCCTTTCCGGTATTTTCTTTTCTATTAGAAAAAACTTGAAGAAAACAATCCCATAAACACTATGAAGTAAATCTAATAAGGGGCGGAGCTTTGTGTACACTGAAGTGGGCCATGCCCTCCCTTTTGTCATCTCTCTAATACAATGAAACGCAACTCTCCTGCATTTTTTGGAAAAAAAAATCCACCACTTAAGTGCTGATGAATTGGTAATCTAGCCCCATCTATTAGTGCCTCAAGTTTGATTGGCCCACTCTCAATTTTAGTTCAAGCTCCGTCATTAGGCACAGCCACATGTATTTGTCGGGGTCAGCTGACCCTGACAACCTGTCCAAATTCCACTATAAATCAGCCATAAAACTATCAAATCACTCTTCTAAGCAAAACAATAAAAAACATTATACTAGACGTGTGACCCCGGTGGCTCAATACTCTGGTTCCGCCCCTGCATCTATAATAATTGCCACTTGCCAGAGAACATGCTTCACTTCACATAATAATCGCATAACGTCTTCAGACTCACATAAGAAGAGTTTTGGTAGTCCTAAATTCTAACTTGGTCAAACCTAAACCAATCGCACTGAGCTAGAAACAATTTTAGTTTGATATACGAGCAAAACGTCGCAGCGACTTTGATGGAACCACAAGCCCACACTACAGGAACAGTCCTCACTCCACTACTGGAACTGTCCACAAAACATCGGAACAAATAAAATAACTAGGCATTGCTGGGGCTGGGAGAAGGGGTTCACCGGTTCCGAGACGTGTGGTTCCGGCTTGTTGCTGGAGGCGGCGGTGGAGAGGCGTCGAGCGAGCGGAGCCGTGCCTGCAGAGGCGTGGTGGAGAGAGGAGACGAGGAAATGGTGGCGGGGAACGGTCATGGCTGGAGCGAGGGCCCGGAGGCGGAGCAGCGACGCCATGGGATTGGGATGGGAGGCGGCGCGGCGGCGCTGGGACTGGGAGGCCTGTCAGTTGCGAGTTGCCCAAGTCGAAAAGATGGCACCGTTGATTCGATCGTGACGGTCGCGATGGTCTCTTTGGTCACCTCACACATGAGATGAGCTGTCTTCTCGTTGACTCGTTGGAGTGTCCATGCCTTGCTATGGATAATAGGGGTGTTTAGAGCATCTCCGAGAGTTTGCCAAATTAATTTGGCATCCATTTATTTTTGGTAAAACAGAAAAAATTGTACTCTAACAGTTTAGCATCTAACTTGGTAAATTTTAGCAACTTGACAAATCTTCTCCCTCCACGCGCATATTTGCGCGCTGAGCACGAGCGCGCATCCGGCTTCGCATGCGGGGCTCTTCGTTTCTTAGCGGGGCTCTTCGTTCGCTTAGCGGGACTCTTCGTTTCTTAGCGGGGCTCTTCGTTCGCTTAGCGGGCCTCTTCTTATTTTACCAAGTCCAAATGACAAACTCTTGAAGAGAGTCTATTTTTTCACTTGCCATATATTTTAGCAAATTACCAAATCACGATATTTGCCAAGTAAATTTTGGCAAATTCTTAGAGATGCTCTTAGTTCCCATCTAAAAACTTTACATCCCATCCCATCGAATATTTAAAGATATGTATGAAGCATTAAATATAGATAAAAAAATAACTAATTACACAGTTTGCATGTATTTATATGAGTATTTATATTTTCTGATTATAGTTATTGCGCATCATAAATATTAATATATTTATATATATATTTAGTCAAATTTGATATTGTTTGACTCCTCGGAAAACAGGAGTTACATTCTATTTGGGGCGGCTAAGGGAGTAGAATCTTATTATATACAACTAAATAGGTACTCCCTTTGTTCTACATACATTTACATTATTTTTATTACGTATCAGATAGTGTATATTTAAGTGTATAGCAAATTCGATGTATCTAAAAACATTAAAACACATTATAATTTAGAATGGTATTGTGTGGGAACTAGGAGGTTTCCCATCAAATCAAAATCAAGGTATGTCAGTTAAAAAATCAAGATATGTAGGGTTATGTCCTCTAGTATATTGTATTTTTTTAAGAAACTTCATTTAAGTAGGCATGTGATTTTCTTACAAACTAAAAACTGCTAGGAAATCATAACATTTTGACTCCAAATTTATCTATATTGAAACATTATCAAATCGACAAATCACATAAAGTACATTTTAGGTATCTAAAATTAATGATCGATCCATGAAAAAGACGTATGTTGTAACACCTCAGGTGTTTAGCTCCATAATTGCATTGCATTTGCATAAGCATAAGCATGCATCATCTCATGTTATTTTATGTGTTGCAACTAATGTGGATGTTTTAGAATTTTGTTTGGTTCACATCATGTGACACTAGGGAGTTGGTGTAACTAAAGGGTAGAGTAGCTAATTATATCTCACAACACCTTAGTTATACTTAGGGTCACTCATGAAGCAAGGTTCATGTTGACCAAAATCACCAAAATGCCCTCCAAGATGTGGTTGACCAGCATTTAGCCCTAGGATGATCTAGTTTGACCAATTAAAAAGTCTAGCTTAGAGACCTTGCATGGAGGAGCACCCTTAAGCAAAGTTGTAGGGAATTTTATGGGGAACAAAAGTCTCAATATGACCATCTCATGAAACTGACCAGAACATGCTCAAAAATGGCCCACAAGTCAGCTAGAGGGGCTGTCTCAACACTTAGAAATTTTCCTAAGTCTCAAAAGTGCCCCCAGTTTTACTGTGACCTACTTTGGAAGCTTATAGTTTGCAAACCAGACCAAACCAGCTCCCACTCATGTTGACACTTTTGTAGTACTCACTTAGCTCTACAACATCGTCAACATCACCATCACCTAGTTCTAAATGGTTTAGGAGATATGGTGTCTTGAAAATAGGGTTTTAGTCGGTTTCAATAACTGAAAACACGTTTCAGTTTCAAAGGGCACCACTTTGGGGCTATGTAGTTTCAAATTTAGGCCGAACCAGTCCAAACTCCAATTGACAAACTTGTTGCCCTCACATAGCTCTACAAATTTGATGTTGTCATCTTGGATCGAATCGAGCTGTTTTGGAAGATAATCAGCGCCAAACTTTCACTGTCAGACCACCATCTCGGACTTCATTCAGTCGACGTCGTCAGTCCGACAGCCGGCCGCGTCGTGGCGCTTGGACAGAGTCCGGTGGCTACGTGTCGCGTGCGTCCTGCCATCACCTCCACGTCGCGAGCCCAGGCGCGGAGATGAACACCGAGCGGACACCTCCACCCCCACACTCGCGCTCACTCTTCTCTCCTTCACTCTCGCTCTGGTCGGGTTCACCGAGGCGGAAAACGGAGGCGCCATTGCCGCTGCAGCCTTCTCCGTGCTCGGGCGAGCTCACCGTCTCACCACCGTCCTCCAAATCCCGTCCACCGCTCCGCCAGAATTCCCTCCACCTCCTTCACCCGTTGCTTGACCGGATTGTGCAGAGGTGAAGGCGAATTTCTATTTCCGCCATCGCGAGTCCTCGCCGGCGTACTGTCCGCGCGGCGGCTCACCGTGGCCAGCTCCCTACGGTCACCCTCCATTCTCCCTACTACGTGTTCTGGGTTCCGGGGCGGGTAGAGAAGCCTAGGTGATGACGTTACCGGATGGGATGGCCGGTACACGTCGGAACACCGTCGTGCGCTGCCGCGCCATGGCCGTCGGTGCGGTACTCACGCGGCCAGCTGCATTCGCTCCACCTCCGTCCTCGTCCTTGGCATGGAGAGGTCCGCCATGTTCTCAGGAAGCCGTAGCACACCTCACTTAGGTCCCTGGCTCCCGGAGCTCGCCGGACCACCACCGGGTGCCACCTCCGAGCCGCGGTCGCCATGGCCGTCGTAGCTAGGGTGGGATAGGATCCGCAAATCTAGGGTTGGTCGATGCGGGAAGTCACGTGGAAGCCGTTGGTGCTCTTCCCGTCGCCGGAGACGCCGTCGTCGGCGAGCTAGAGCTCACCGGAGTCGCGGCCTTCTTTCCCCTTCGCTCTTCTCTCTCTGGCATCGGGCCCCACCTGTCACTCGCACGCGCGCGCGGGCGGGAGCCGGAGCAGGCCGCGCGCGGGAGTGGGCCGAGCCGAGAGAGTTGGGCCGCGTCGGCTGTGGGCCGGCCCTTTAGTGAGGTTTAGGATTTTAGTTTTGTTTTTCCTTTTTACATTTGTCACAGATTTTAGATGATGTTTGGAAAATGTAGATCTAGGGTTTTACTTGCCCAAAAATTATGAGATAAATTTTGTTAGGATCTACATGATGTGTAGTATTTTAGAAAAATATAAAGCTGATATGTAATGTTTAGTTTTTGGGAAAATTAAATAGGTCATTGAAATGTGTTGAAAAAGGGAGGTAACTTTGTTAAATGAATAACTTGACTTGTACTGTTCCAAAAATTGTGAAGTTTGGTGGGTAGGCTAATTTATACTTTCTTTAGCTCTGGTAAAAATTTGGGCATTAGTGCTTAAGTACTTTTCAAGTTATAATGCTATCTTGTTGTTTTAGGAAATACTTGAATGAATTTTAGTAATTTTTCTACATGTGAAATGTTCTTATAAATTTTTGGAGAATGTCTTGGTACCCTAAAGTGTCTAAGAAAAATATGAAATCTATTGTTTGATACTTTTCAATATGATTTGTTAATTATACAAAAATCAGCCTTTTGGGCTTGTGAATTTTTTATAGGGAGTTTCTGTGAATAAATTTAGTTCAAATTTTTACAGTAGTCTCGTTTTGGGTCAGGGAGTCTCCTATAATTTTTGTAGAATTTTAGGAATAGTTTACATATATGTTTAAAATTCCACTTAATTACTTAAGTAAATTAAGAAATGAGTATAAATAAATAATTTAGGTGGGCACACCTTACCTTCTGGTGTTTTTGTGACCCATGTGAACTTGTGGTAACATTAGTTTGGTCTTAGGGGAAGTTTGCCACACCAATAAATATTTAATCTTTGCAATTCTAGGTTTTCTGGACAGCTGGTAGTAATTTTGGGTTTGACCTTTGATAAAGGTGTTTGCTGGAAAACTTGTAAATACCAAAGTTGTAGTAAACTTGATAAACTAGCTTGTGTCAAAATTTGGGAGTATTTGGCTTAGTAGTTTGGGAGTTATTGCTGTTTAAAGTGACAGTCCAGAATTGGCTACTCTCTGTTTGGAGAGGACAGCTTCTGGAACTTGGGAAATTAGATATGTAGGACTTAGGAATTTAGGGTTGAGGTCTGAAAATAAATTGTAGGACATTTCTTAAGCTTTCCAGATTGTTTTAGATCATATCTTTTAGAGTTGGGAATCTCCAGCTATGTTAGAAACAATTAGCTGCTGTCCAGAACGTTTGCTGTGATTTTTTGGTGTTGGATGTGGTGACCTAAGTGATGTTACTCTTGTGATTGTTAGGTGTTAGGGCCTTAACCGAAGAAGAACTGCTATACCTTAGGTTGAGTAGATTAGGTGAGTACTTCTCTACCGGAGAGGAAATTTGCACCTAATATTTGAAGTGATTTGAATAGAGCTTTAAGAGTGTTGTAATGCATGTCATTCTGAGCATGCTGCATCTTTCATTATGCATCCATGAGATTTATTATGCACTCATGCAATAGGTGTTCCGGAGGGGGTAACACTCCTCGAGTTCGAGCAAGTGATATCGGAGGAAGTCCAGGACCAGCCGGAGCAACTAGAGGAGTCAACCGGCGGAGAAGCTTCCGCAGAAGACCTGCCTGAGTGCCCTGACCACCGTCCATCGACCTTTCTAAAAGGCAAGCCCCGGTGCATGCTGAACCTATCGTTTTATAAATCTATCTTAAGTACTTTTTATTGTTTATTGCATTAAGTTGTAGGAGTTGTATGAAAACGTTTATTGCATTATACTTGTCCTTGTCCAGATATCGTACTTAATCCTATATTAGGTTTAGGCGCGTGTCAATGCTTAGCCTTGCTTAGTCCGGTAGAAGTCGGGTGATTTTCGGTCATCCGCGAGATGTAGGATTTGGTCACGAGTGGCTTTGTGGCTATCGTGGATGGAACCATGCTTTAAAATGAAATTGAGACCGGGTGGGAGTTCGATAGTACAGCCGCAAGACACTTCACGTCTTGGGTGTGGAGCTATGTCCGTCTGAGTCGTTTAAGGACCGATTCGTTGTACGTCCTTGAGTCATGTTGCACGCAGTCTAACACTTAGTTGGCCGGATAAGTCGTTCCGACCGCGAAGCCGAGTAATGTGGTTCAGGCGGGGAATCGAATGGTAGGTTGCTTTTTGGAGGAGAGAAAGGATGTGCTTGGGGACATTGGCGTGAGACCAAGGGGGGTTAGAGTCCCTATCATCTGGCAGAGTGTCACCCTTGGGGTCGCGACATCATTCGGACCCGTGATTCCTGAACCATACGAAAGGTGGCTTGTGCGACCCTGGCAGAGGCCTGCGCGGTGAGTGTTAGAAATACCCCTCCAGCTGGATAGGAATTCGATTCGAATCGCCGTCGCTCCCGGTTAGTGAGCACTTGACTTGAGCAGCGGCAACGTAGATCTTATTAATAGAACAGATGGTTAAGTGAATGATACAATGTTGCCATAATTTATACCTGCTATGGATATAATGTTAATAATTGTTTGATGATAATCAAGTGCATGTTTAGTACAGGTGCTAAGATAGATGACAAGTAAATGCTAAAAATAACTGCTAGTACAGGTCATAAGAGTTTAATTACTTATGCCTTTCTGCAAAATGTAATGTCAGCTAGCCTCTTGTGTAAGCCTTGCATAATCCTTGGTGTCATCTTATTTCTGGTTTTAGACGGGTAAGTCTAGCTGAGTACATTCCAGTACTCAGGGTTTATTCCCTCCTGTTGCAGATGATATGCTCTATCAAGGCTTCTGCAAAACTTGTCTCCACCCTGCGGGTGACGAAGACTAGATCACTAGGGCGTGATCATCTTTTATGTACTTTCCTGATGCTTTTGCGGGTTGTTGATTAACAAGACTGGCAGTAGTTAAACAACTGGTGTGTGTTATGCTTCTGCTACTTTCTAAACTTGGTTTGTAATAATTGCGACTCCGTGTGTGTAAACTTATTTCGGAACTACTTGTGAAATGTAACGTATGATGTGATCTTGGTTGTAAGCAAGTTGGTTTGAAATCTTTCGTGGTTTCGATTGACTACCGGGATTATATGGGCTCAAGTTCGAAAATTTGAGCGCTTCAGTGTTTGTTTTTGTACTTGTGCTCTTATAATTTGGTCGGTTCTGTTACATATGTGATCTTCCCTATAGTGATCCATGTGTAGTTGCCTAGTTGGCATATTAAGCGTTATTGGGAAAGTAATCTAAAAAATGGTTCTGATAAAGTCGTTGTAAATAAAAGAGATCTACAACTCTATCACTTAGCGAAAACTGTACTTGCAAGAAATATATTGATTCAACATCATTTTAAACTTTATAGATAATCTCTTTTAAGCATTTTTCAATAGGAAAACCTTGTTTGAGTAAATGATTTCAAAGCAAATGACAATATGACCAACTAATCAAAGTATGTACCATTATAAATGAAAAGAAATATGCCCTAACTTGAAAACTAAAATAAACACACAAGCAAGCAATTAAGATGAAAAAAGCTGAGAAATCTACTTGCACCTGATGATCGTTTATGATATTGTAAGTAAGTTTATGGCAATCAACCACTTCAATATCACAAAAAAGACAAAATACAACTATTATCTAAGTCATTTATTTTTTCCTATTAAGTTTATGGCAATCAACCACTTCAATATCACAAAAAAGACAAAATACAACTATTATCTAAGTCATTTATTTTTTCCTATTACTTTATTACCTATAGGCGTGCTCATTATTTATTAAAAATAAATAAGATCTAGATAACTCTAAATAAAACAGCAACAGATATATATAAATAATGTTTTTAGCAGAAAATTGGTATTAATTTCATTTTTTTACCTATTTTAAAATAAATTAATTATGTTTTTTTATAGATCAAACTAGACAATTATTATTTTGAGAAATAAAAAACCACCTTAGAAACTAACAAAGACTAAATTTGTAGTGTTTTGATATTTAGAGGATGACCGGTATCCGGTGTCATAGTTTAGGGTTGAAATCAGATTAATATGCAATTTGGAGGTTAAAAATGTACTTTTACCAAGGTTTTAGGATTCAAAAATGTACAAAATTTGGATACTACTGAATTATACGAAATTTAGAAATTTCGGAAAATTCAGGCAGGAACTACACTAAGTTGAACAGTCAAAATATCGAATTTCGATAAATTTGTCAAAATTTAACAGAAATCAGCCACAACTTTATTGTGCAGCATCACCGCTGTCGACACCTGCCTCTGCCAGTCCCTCATGCACAGGGGGCCGCCAATGACTTGTTGGGCGGCAGTGCCGCGCTGCCCCACCCACTACACGGCCATCGTTCACTTGATAGCATCGAACTCCACGAACATGAATTGTAGGCAAGTCTGAGCTCTTGGATTTTTGAATCTGCTCACGTACAGACCAGAGCAGCTGTATTGCCACATGCATAACCCAGGCGTTCTTGTAGGAATTGGTATCCAAATTGGGGTAAATCAGTGAACTGTTTTAGACCTTACGCTGGCTAAAAATCCAAATCGGGGCAAAATTATTTGGCCAGTTTAATTTTGTCTCCGGTCTCACCAAATTGGACGAATTCGGGGCACATCCCAGAACCTTGCTTTTACCTTTTTTTTTATTTTTTATTTTGTCACCATCCACTGTTCAGTAGCTCTAAGGAACAGGGAGGGGGCGAAGCAGACCATTCACAGCAGCAGGTTTCTCCTGTCGTCTTCCTAGTTTACCCGTGGTTCTTGGCCCTTCTCCTCCGGTAAGCTCATCGGCGACGAGAGCGAGGTGGTCCAGCCACCAGAGTTTCTCCAGCTAATATATCCATTTAATTACAGCAATATTTTACAAGCATAATACTGTAAGATCTACTTTATAACAGGAAAAGTTCTTTTTTCTCAAGCACTATGTGAATATATCACAGTAAAGGTAAAATGAAAAGAGAAAGTAGATGATAAGAACAAATGCTGTTCACATAATTACTTGATTCTACAACACCACATATTTAGATTCTAAAAATTTCCTTCAGAAACTTTATATAAATGACATCGACAGCACGGAAAAATGAAGTTCTCCATGAAGTAATGAAAACTAATGATCCAAACCACAACCACAGTCCACATACAGCTCCGGCGATCATCGAGTAGTAGACATATACATCTTCAAATTCTTTACTCCTGTCCAATATTTGTATACCTGAACTGTTGGGACATGATATACTCAATGGAAAGCCACAAAGACCGTAGTTGTTGCTGTAAATTGAAGGATTGGCTAGTGTTTGGAGTTGATTACCAGTTGGTATCTCACCTGAGAGCATATTGTTAGAGAGATTTAGTGAACTAAGAGACACCAGTTCCGAGATGCCTGAAGGAATAAGACCAGATAGTTCATTCCATGAGAGGTCAAGGGACTCGAGGAGTTTTAAATTGCCAATGTTCACTGGAATAGTACCAGAGAGATTATTTCTTGATAGGTTCAGAAACCGAAGGCCTTGAAGATTCGTTATCTCAGTTGGAATTTCACCAGTGATAGAATTGCCTGACAAATCTATACCGGTCATCAGCGCAATCGCCCCCTGAAATTCATAAGTCTGCATCTTCCAGTTCACATCAACTCGATCGGCATAAGAAAAGTCTGTTTTTAGATTTAAAATCTGATGATGCACTCTCGATCTCATGTTGAATTCAGTCTGTGGGTGCACCATGGATGTTAAGTTGGAGAGACCATGTGGTATTGGCCCTTGTAAATTGTTGCTAGCCAGGTCCAGGAATTGGAGATGGGAGAGCTGTAATAGCTCCAAGGGAATACTACTGCCACTGAACATGTTGGACCGTAATCGGAGAATTCGTAGCAAAGGTAACCCTGACCCTATCCATGATGGGATTTCACCATAGAAGTAGTTGTCACCAAGATCTAGGATTGATAGCATCTTCATGTTTTTGATCACAGATGGAAAGTCTCCGGAGAATCTGTTATTTGCTAAATGCAAAGATTCCAACGATAAACTAGAGTTTGTGGATGAAGCGAGTACATCCCCTGAAAAAGTATTGCTGGACAAGTCCATGAACACGAGTTCCTGCAAGTCCCATATGCAGCTAGGGAGCTGACCAGAAAGTTGGTTGCTTGATAGATCCAAGATTTCCAATGACGTCGACAGGCAAAATGGCAGAGGGAAACCTCCTGAGAAACTGTTACCGTCCAATTCAGCAGCGATCAGTCTGGTACTACGGAAGTTTGGGACACCGCCGGTGAAGTTGTTGCTCTTCAAGGAAAGATAGTAAAGATCATTGAGCAATGACATGGTTTCAGGCAGCCCACCTTCCAACTGGTTGTTGTTGAGGTCAAGGTCTTGTAGCGCCGTCAAATTGCCAATCTCAGCCGGGACGGTGCCTGTGAGGCTGTTGAAGGACAAAACCAGTATGACAAGGTGGGCCAGATTCCCCACAGAAGAGGGGATTGGTCCGGTGAGACAATTCTGTCCCAGGTGCAGCATCTGCAAGCTCGCCATGCCGCCGATCTGCGCCGGAATCACGCCGGTGAGGTTGTTGCAGAGAAGCGAAAGCAGCTGCAGCTTCTTCGCCTCGCCGATCTCCAAAGGGATGCTTCCGGTGAAGGAGTTGTAGTGCAGGTAGAGCAGTGTAAGGTCCGGCCAGCTGCTGAAAATGTGAGGTGGGATCGCACCGGAGAGCTGATTTCTTGACAGGGAGAACTCCCTCATCCTCCTCATCCCGGCGAAGGACGGCGGCAGCGGACCGGAGAGCTCGTTGACGGAGAGATCCAAGAACCGGAGGTTAACCAAGTTCCCCATCTCCGGCGGCAGTTTGGAGACCAGCCGCGTGTCCCTGAGGTCCAGCCGCTCCAGCGTGTGCAGCCGGCCGAGAGACGCCGGGATGGCACCGCCGAGGGAGTTGTTGCGCAGAACGAGGGCCCGCAACGCCGGCAGCGTCCCCAGCGCCGCCGGGATGCCGCCGGTGAGGTTGTTGCTGGACAGGTCGAGCGAGACGAGGGATGTTAGTTTGGAGATGGTGTTCGGGATGGCGCCCGCGAGGCGGTTGCCGCTGAGGTTGAGCCCCGTGAGCGCCGGGAACGCGGCGAGGTCCAGGGCCGCGAGCGTGCCGGCGAGCCCGGCGCCCGG
Organism: Saccharum spontaneum; assembly: GCA_022457205.1. Taxonomy (NCBI): domain Eukaryota; kingdom Viridiplantae; phylum Streptophyta; class Magnoliopsida; order Poales; family Poaceae; genus Saccharum; species Saccharum spontaneum. Next base: position 23,095,798 of record CM039582.1, on the reverse strand, counting down.
GAGGGCGACACCGGTGACGCGGCCGTGGTCGGCGTCGACACACGTAACGCCGGCCCATGACGTGCACATGGAGCCCGCGGCCCCTGGTAACCACGAGGATAGTGGGGAGCTGCTGCTGGTGGAGTTGGGCGGTAGCAGAGTGGACTTCCATCGCAGCAGCGCGTGGGCTTCGGCGGCGGCGGCTGGCGATGGAGAGACGGTGGATGACGAGCGTTTCAGTAACTGGGACGTGAGCACGTAGAAGAGAAGGACGGTGATTCTCCATGTGCCGGCCATGTCTGCGGTTGGGATTTGGGAGCAGCAAATGTTTGGCGGTTTCGCCACCGGTGGACGATTTCGTGGAACCAGTGTGTAGATTTTCGAAGCAATCAAGCATACTAGAAATGTGATGGTCGTCTCCGTTTTTCACACGCATGCGACGAGCCGACGACACGACGGCCCTGTTCGGCAGGCTGTTTTTTTTTTTTTCTTATAAGCCGGCTATGGCTGATTTGCTGTGAGAGAAAAACACTGTTCCACGGCTGATAAGCCGTGCTGATAAGCTCAGCCGAACAGGGGGGACGTGTTCGTTTCTGAGGTAGAGGTGTTAAAAAGTTTAACAAACACGGTAGCACTTTCGTTTTATTTGATAAAAAATTTCTAATTTTGAATTAATTAGGCTTAATAGATTCGTCTCGTAAATTACTTCTAATCTGTGCCGATATACATGCAATTAGTCTACATTTACTACTCCATACATTTACCGTAATATTGATGTGATGGAAGTTAAACTTTAACGTTCATAAACACCTGAGTCCACCACTCCACCTGAACGAGGAGGCAACTCCAAACTCTCGATTAGAGATGGCAGCGGATCGGGTTCGGGTCGGATACCCGCGGGTTTCGGGTCCTGCGGTTTCGGGTTTGGGTATGGTTTTTCACCCACGGTTTTCGGTTTCGGTTTCGGGTTTGGTATCGGGTTCGGTTTCGGATTTGGTTTTTCACCCGTGGATATCCAATGGATATCCGAAATAAATCATTTGGAATTAAAACTCATGTTTTATAATATGCTAATAATAACTTGTTTACTTAGATTATTAAATCTATTCAAAATTGACTCATGAAAATATTTATTATTTATTGCCTCTTATTTATACATGTGAATATGCGTATATTTATCCGCGGGTTTCGGGTATCCATTCGGGTTTCGGGTATCTGTTCGGGTTTCGGGTATCCACGGGTTTGGTTTTGGTGATGGATTTCCATCCGAATCGGTTTTCAGTTCGGGTTCGGGTTTCGATTTCGGATTTCGGTTTTGGATGCACGGAGACTCCACCCGATCCGAACCCGACCTGTTGCCATCCTTACTCTCGATCTGTAAGTGGTTGCAAATGCATAGTGGAGCCGCCGGGGGCCGACTTTTGTGGAAAACAACGAACACGGAACAAGCCATCCCAATTCCCAAGCATTCAACGGTTGTACGTGGACTGTCTTCATCTTTGCGCTTGCCGTGTCCTTCCTCTCCGTGCTTGCCTAGTTGCCTTGTCCACGTTATTCTACGCGTTAATTTTCATAAGCCACGCTAAAAGTAATTCTATAAATTCTTACAGTAGTTGAAAGTATCTACATTGAATTCGGTATACAATACACTATAATCATCATCACCAATAGGATCTATTATATTTTCTAATTTATATCAACCTCTGCCATCCATAAATAAAATAGTCCACTAATCTATTTATATCTATATCTCTTATAAAGATGATCTCCACTACAAGTCTATTTCAACATGCAAGCCATCCACATGATCCCCAACTAATTATCCACATCATCATCCACTAATAGTCATCTCATCCTACTAATTTTCAACCTCTAATTGCAAGCTATCCACATACATAATCTCCACTCAATTTCATTCTATATTCTTCATAATCCCTGCACCAATGCGCTTTGGGTATCTTCTAGTTTGTATTTAAATTAAACACCCTTGCCATAATGAAACATAATTTCAAAGAAACCCTAAAGTTGCATCAAAATTACCTACTTCCACTAATATAAAAGATAATTTAAAATAACCTCATAATTTTGCATCTAAATTTGCTCACCTTTACCATTACAAAAGATAATTTCTAAATTTGTTTTTAACCACCCACAACTACAATATTAAAATAAACAAAAATGTTCGTACACGGTACACCTACACGTAATACCCATATAGCCTATTATGAAAAATAATTTAATAACCATAAATGTATGCTATATAGTATATATTTTTCTAAATTACACACTTTTACCATGGTTAAATTAAAAGTAAACATATACTATGTGCCATCAGGTAGACCAAGTAAACATGCATACATCTCTATACCTAATAATAAAAAGGCAAAATTTTCGCCGTATTTTTTTCTGCCTCTTTCTCCCCCAATCACCGGCTCAGTCTCGGTCTCGTTGCCAACAGAGATTAGGAGTAGGAAAGAGAATAGAAAGTAATATGAGGTTCCAGATGTAAAGATAGTAGAGAGAAAGAAAAGCTGGGAGGGTCTTAATAGTTTGTGAAATATATCAGGGTTCCTGATGTAAAATATCCAGATCCGAGTGGGCCTCTCTTGGTGGGCTTTTTTTTTCCGACCTGGGTTGAATCTTTGCAGCCGGCTTCGTCGTGGGCTACACCAAGCTTATGCAAGTCTTTTTTTCCTTATGCAAGCCTTTTTCTTTTTCTTTCGTTTTTCTCTTTTTTCTATAAAAACAAAGATATTGCAAAATTCGTCAAAATCATAGAAAAATCATAAAAAATGGCAAACCAGTTTTGCGGCACAACTAAATATTTCATGAATCGGAAACTTCGCAGATTATTATCTAATGAAATCTTATAAATGTATTTATGTAATTCCTAACGAGGACTGCCGTCTAAAAATTTAAGAGAGGTCTCAATCACTAGTGGACAGACAAATACTTAACACATTGACAAAAAAATTACGGAGGTTGATATGATGCATCAAAAAAGCTACAAAGGTCGATATTGAGTCATAGAAACACATGGGTATTATGAAAAATTAAAGTTATGATATACTTATAGCTAAATAATTATGTGTTTTGCAATGAAAGGAAAAATATACCAAGGTGTATTTTAATTTGATATAGGTTTAGTAAGACATTGTTATTTATTGTTAGCATTAACTTATATTATGGATGTCACGGTCGTCATAAAATTAATTATAAAAGGATAAAACATAAGTAGATATGTACCATTCACGTCATCGTGTTGCATGAATGCTCGATAGTTTTTTTTCTCCCGTTGCAACGCACGGACATATTTGCTAGTTAAGATAAATATCTATTTCAATAGTTTATCAACCATGGCAAAATGTTCATTAACAAATCACGTACCAATGTGTCGATGCCCCCACGTCCAGTTAAGGGTGGGCTTTTGGTCATTTGGTATTGACAAAATTTAGTTTGGAAATTGCAAATCTCACCAAGCACAAATTAGACTCACAAAGACATGTTCCTATGGCGAGCCTACTCACCGCTTGCCATATTCCTCTGTCTTCAAAGATATGTGTCAATAGGTGAAGCCATGAAGGGGTGCTAGCGAGTGCCGGCATAGAGCAATGCCTGATGAACGTATAGAGTTTGAGGTTCTGCCACCCTCTACGACCCACTGTCATTGGTTGGAGCTACAAGATCTATAGGACTGGAGAGGAGGGAAGGGAGGAGATCAATTTGGGTGGGGAATGTTAAAGGGCACCACCACACCAGCAGGGTCATGTGGAGAAAGAGCACCACATATACATTAAAAAGCATATCTCTTTAGCTTTTCTATTCATATGTAGAACATCGAAGATAGAGTCTGTATGCACCTGGGCAATGATTTTAGTACAGGTTGCTCCTGAAGTCTAAGGTAGACTCGAACTTGATATGGACTAGGCCTCCAACTTGGCTCGGATGCCCACACTGGTCTTCTCCACCTCTTTGCATCTTTCCAAGTACTTCGCTGTCCTCTCCATGGTTGCTAAGAATAAGAACATCGTTAAGTAGCAATAATCTATTCTCACAATCTTAAAAAAGAGTACTTAGGAAGGAGCTCACCTTGATATTTAATTGTTGTGCTTGAGATCTAGTAATTGGCCCTTGTATAGAAACTTGAGGACTATTATGTGTATCCAAAGGAGCGTGTTCTCATCATCCATCCTCCACTCAATCTCATCTTCTTCTCCCATATATAGCTTCAAATATGAAAAGTTAAAGGTAAGACTAACCCTAAACTCGGGAATAGTTGAATAGTACAAGGTAAAGGCTTGTAGGCAATGTGCATTGTGATGACTATGTCCATGCTAAGCATGGTTGCTATGTATGGTACTAGTAGATAACTCATACACATGAATGCCACATTTTTCTCCATATATTCATTGATTAAAATGTGTTCAAATCCACTTATTTCTCTAATAGCATTGGCCACTAAGATTTCATATTAGAAAAGGTTACAATGCGCAACATGTTGGATATATCTAAGGGCTTGTTTGGAAGAAAACACATTTTCCATGTAGATTGGAGTGGGGGTGATAAGTGGGGACATTAGTTTATATCTGAGATGACAAGGTTGAGATGTGCCCTTATCATTATGTGAGTGATTCTCAAGGTTGGTAAGTCCTTGCAGTTGAGTTGTTCTTACTTATGACTAACTGAAGGCAAAGTGGTGGTAGTGCAACATGTACCTTGGTTGCGTATGTGCAGGCATTGGAAAGACTTAGTGGTTGATGGCGATGGTGAAGGTTAGTCCACACCAATGTATGATGGGCGGTGCATGCAAACAAAAGAAGGCTAGGCAAAGGGATAGAGGCCGACCTAGAGAACCACAGGTGATTCGGAATAACATTGACCAAAGTCAAATCAGGATCAAGATCAAGTCAAGTGCATGGCCATGGCATGAACAACTTGAAGATCGTCGTGTTGAGGACAAAGTGGGCACACATTGACATCGGGAGGTTTGGCAATTTTGACCTTAAAATCTTGGGACAGAAGGATTTTTTGATTTCAGCCTCAAAACTATGGGTAGTGTGTCAGAGGACACGTGGCACCATCACGAAGGTTGTGTCCAGGTGAAGCAAAATTGTGAAGGTGTTGATTCTGTCTAATGGACAAAGAAAAATCTAGATCATTTTGCCTTCAGGGGCATGTATCTACTATTGGTGCTAGGGGCATTTTAGTATTTTGTCGTGACCTATATATGGGATGTGACTAATTGGAGGAACATCTCTTGCAATCCTAATTTTATTTTCCATCAGGTTAGCCAAGTGTTCAAGACAAGGGAGGCTATGTTAGAGAGAGTTGAGTTCCTCTTGCCGTAGCTTTTTTAATTTCTAGTGGGAGGATGAATGGAAGAGGCTAAACATGGTTTGTATAGGTAAATTCCTCGTGATTCAATTGAAGTTTGTTTGATTTTGTGCTCCCATATCTCTTTTGGTGCTCCCTCTCGAATACAAGATTTCTCTTTTTCAAGAATTTTGGACCACTTTTATGTTTTTTTGCTATTGCTTTGGCCGAGATTTGGTATGATTTTGGAGTGGTTTTGGGTCTTCCAAACTTTGTCATATCTGAAAGGATCAAGATCCTCAAGAGGAGGGGTGAATTAGGCTAATTCTAAATTTCTTGCAATAATTAAGCCCTACACTTAGCCCATTTCACCCCTTGTGCCTAAAAGTGTTTCTATTGTTCTACCGCACAAAAGTTTTGCACCCTAGGTTCCAATCTGACTCTAGCATGGCAATTCTAAGAATGTAAAGACATGAATTGAATTGCTCAAAAGTAAATGCTCAAAGTAAAGAGAGGAAGAGGAACACGGCGATATTTTTCCGAGGTATCAGAGAGTCGCCACTCCCCACTAGTCCTCGTTGGAGCTCCCACACAAGGGTGTAGCTCCCCCTTGATCCATGCAAGGATCAAGTGCTCTCTACGGGCTAAGTCTTCGACACTCCGTCATGGTGAATCCCCCACAACTGCTCACAAGACGACTTGGGTCATCCACAACCTCCGCCGGATGATCACCAAGCTTTTAATCACCACCGAGCCATCTAGGTGATGGTGATCACCAAGAGTAACAAGCACAAACTCTCACTTGACCATGACAAGCCTAATGAGAAAGGTGGATGCACACTTGCTACTCCCTATGCACTAATGAGGTTCTTAATCTTGTATTCTCAAATCTCAATCACCCCACTAGGCTCTTGCTCTAGCTTGCACTCCAAAGTATTTCCTCAGCTGAACAAATGGGCAAGAAAGCTGAATTAGATGAGGAGTTGTATTTATACCACCCCATTCAAAACATGACCGTTACTGTCCAACTCAGCAAAATACGTAGTGACCGGACTCGCAAGTCCACTTGATTGGACGCACAGGTCAGTGTATCATAGCTACAGCGCGCGAGCCTATCAGAGATGACCGTTGGAGTGACCTAACGCTGGTCAACGTCCGGTCAGCACCCACCAGACGCGTCCAGTCACTGAAATTCTTCTCTGGACCCTTATTGTTGTTGACCGGACTCCGCAAGCCCTGCGTCCGGTCATTTTCCTTCCTGCGTTCGGTCCTATGTCAGCAGCGTAGTCCTACTGCTACAGTAGCAGGCAACTGTGCATTAGGTGCCAATCACTATGCAGTGTCCGGTCGCTCCTCGGCTTCTGCTGCGCATGCTGATCACTGACCGAGCACCTGTGAGTCCGATCATCACCAAACTAGTGTTCGATCAACATTTTGACCCTCCATTCACTTCCAATTCGAAATCCTTTATGAATGAAGTTGACTCCACTTGATCTTTGGGCAGTCCCTGAGCTACCTAGTGCTAAGTTTGACAAGTGTGCACCACACCTAAACCATTAGACTCACCTAGGTCAAGCTACTAGTTCATACCCCCTTAATAGTATGGTCAAAGGAAAAATAAAGTCCTAAACTACTCTAAGTGTCTCTCCAATGCCAATTGACACTTAGAACTAGTCCGTCCTTAATCTTGTTGTCCATCCTTTGAAAACCGAAATGATTTCCATCGATAGGGGCATGAATACCAGAATTGCCCAATCAACCATCATTACAATGACCTAACTCAAATTACCTCTGCAAAACATGTGTTAGTCACAGTAATCTTGTGTCATCATTAATCACTAAAACCCAACTAGGGGCCTAGATGCTTTCAATCTCCCCTTTTTGGTGATTGATGACAGCACTACCTCGAATATGTGTAAGAGATGGATGAGGTTTTCAACATGCTTGGTTCATATAAGCAATTGACAAGAAGAACAAGGGGGTTAGACATGCTTATTTGACCCAAGCCAACATAATGTACTCACAAGATATGAAATAAGCACGAGCACAAAAAGTAAAGCTCATTTGAATCAGAGTATAATGCGGAAGCAAAGCAAATGAGCATAAGCAAGTGACATGACATATATAAGGCAAAGTAGAGAGCATACATGTCACAAGTCTCACAACCACACATATATCACATGTATCACAGTGCATGAAAGTAAACATGATATGCATGAAGTATCACACACAAAAGAATGAGTCCATCTCACACGCTCCCCCCTAAGTCTAACATACTCGCTCCCTCTCCCCCTTTGGCGTCAAGCACCAAAACCTAAGGGTCAGAAGGCGGGGTAGGAGCAGACGAGTCAGGCGCTGATGTACGGTGCGAGATCTGAAACTGAATAGCATCATCCTCTGACTCTGGACTTAGAACTATTGGACTGGCTAGAGCTAGTGGTGGCTGACCCTCTAACTCTAAAACTGCAAGTGAAGCGGTCTAGGTCAGCTCCGCGGTCTCGGTAACTGGGTCGGCTAGTGAGAGGTAGGAGCTGAAGCTATAGCCTGACCCTGTGGCTTTGAAGCTGTTTCTCTAGGAAGTGTAGCCACAGGTGCCTCTTTTGCTGAAGCCACAAGTGTAGGAGTAACTCTCAGAGGTGGCTCTGACGAAGCAATAGAGGACGGAAGAGTCTTAGTCATCCTGGTAACCAAAACTGCTGTAGTAGGAGCAAGGACTCAGAACTCTGGAGCTGTAGGCTATCCTATGAGCTCACTGAAGGTCGCTATTGGTATTTTTAACGCACACAGATGAATCTGCAAGCGCACGGATACCATTGTAGCTTTCACCCGAAGGGTTTTAAATATCGTATCCACAGGGAAACATGTGTGGATCGCCAAACAACTAGTTTATCCAAGGGTAGCAATCAAGGTTTAAGATATGATGGGTAGAGAGGATTCCTATGGTAATGATCCTATGCAAGGCAAGTTTATGATTCAAATATCCTTCTAATGTTCACTTGAGGACGCCGCTAGACGGTAAAGCACCACTAAGGATAACTCTACTAACGCGACTACGGTCCTACTAATTTAAGAACCTACTCAATTCGGTGTGGATGGGGCTGTCACCTCCCGTAACTACCACACAACCAGAGAATAGGGCGCAAACACAAGTAACTGACAGCCTAAGAACCACGCTTATGCTAACAATTACTACTCTAATTCAGAGCGCTAACAAGAACTATAGCAATCGTAAGAACTGTGAACCAATGAACAAAAGAGTAAGATAAAAACTTGAATAAAGATCAATTACCAGGAGTATCCCGGATGCAGACTCAAAGAATCCTGAATTTGTCGAAGTACAAGCCAGAGAGGGAGCACCGACATGCCGGCACCACCTCCAACTCTTCCCTCGCTCTCTATCTCTCTATTTTGCTAAGACTAGATCCTAATGAGGGCTAATCTTCTCTTGATGGCTAACCATGGAGAGGAGATCCATTCGAGGGACCCCTCTTAGCTGATCCCAACTAGAGAAAATGAATTAGGGTTTTTAGGGATGTCTCCTCCAAGGGCCAGGGGCCTTGTTTATATAGCCCTCTAGGAAGCACCACAGCCGTCGGATCAAACCGACCTTGATCAATGACTTTTTATTAATCCTCAAAGGCGGTGGAGGTAGGATCCACGAGATCGCTCCTGATTGGCTTCGCAGCCCGGGCGCCTGCCCCTACCCCTTGGGCGGTCGCCCAGCTTTCGGGCGTATTCGCCTCCGGTTTGTTTCCAGAGTCTTCTCGTACCTTTCAGATTATAGAAAAGTTGTGTGTAGCCCGTTTGTCTCTATGTAAACCTGACATGTGGGACTTCCTTGGTTCTTTTCAGTTGACACCCTATATAAACAGACATTCACCAAAACTCGTGGAATTCTATTAATAGACCCCCTATATCTATGTGGTAATTATGTTTTTAGGTCCTTTTCCATGCTTCATTGACGGTTAAAATTGACACTTATCTATCGTCAATAGTTGCACCCAAACTCTAGGAGACTGGGGTGTCTGTCACTAGCACTGACTCTGACTGAGTAGGAGTAAAGCCTATGACTATAGGAGTGAAACCCTGAGTTTGCTCAGTCCCTAGTGAAGCAAATCACTGAGAAACCTGCTAGGCGGGTGAAGCAAACTGTGCAGCTATCTGTCCCTAACTCTGAAGCCCACTAGGCTGTATAGCTAGAGTCACCAGGGTACTAGTTATAGTCAAACCAAGCTGCAACGTGGGCTAGTGAGGAGATGCTACATGAAACCAAGAAGCTATTGTTGAGTCTCTAGCTGCTGCTGCTGCTAAATGGCCTACTACTACTGCTGGAACTGATCTTGATGTGCCAGCATCTGAGCGAGAGCTATAGCAATGGCCTATGCATGACATGTCTACTCCTGCTGCATCCTATCAAGTATCGCTATCAGAGCAGGGTCTATCTGCGATGACTATGGTGGAGCTGAGCTAGAGCCACCGGCCTCTCTATCATGTGCATGTGGTGGCATATGCGGGATAGGCTGGTAGTCCTCATCTGAGCTATCAATCGGGTCGCTCTCGACCACGTCCTCTTGCTATGCCTCTAGCTGCTCTAGCTCAATCTCTACAATGGCCCTGATGGCCTTGTCCTGCTCAGCTGCAGTCTCTGGCACCTCTGGTTTGTGGCTCGACTGGCTGGGAGTCCTCCCACGACTGTGATGCAACAATTGGCTCATGTCATACTTCAAAAACTCTATAGTAGCACCACTCCACTCGGTCACTGTCTCTAGGGACATTTGTGTAACTACCTTCCAAATAAGAAAGGTAATCTAGTGAGCATATGGCAGCTGACTATGACCCTTGAAACCCTCTGCTAAGGTGGCCTCCATCTCTGAGAGTATCACATCCCAAAAATCAAACACTATTTGAGAGATTAGGTGGTGGACTAACCAAAGCTGTATACGTGTCAATCCCTCATAGTAGCCACCCCTTGGGAGCAAAGTCCTCATAACTGTGTCCAGGATACAAGCTATAGGTGTAAGGTCACATGGTGTGTAGCTCGATCCCTCTCCAAATGGCTCAGTGAAGCAAGCTCTTTCTAAGTCTGTGGGTGGTATCCATCCATCATGAGGGCGTCTCGGTGGCTCTGTCTCTCCATAGCAAATCTCGTGAATCCAAATAGGAGACTCTAGAATCCTTAGTATCTCTCTAGCCATGAGCTCTGCAACCTATAGTCATATCCTCTGAAAGCAAAGTGAATGTACTTGTGCCCCGGGTCAATCCACAAAGAAGCATAGAACTCTCTGACCCATGATGGGATGTAATGACCAATCCACCCTAAGAGATCTATCAGACCTGGTAGGTAGCTGAGGTGAGGACAGATCTGCTCTCCTGCAACTGTAACTATGGCCTCTAAGGAGCACACTCGCTGAGACCGGAATGCCACACCACTGTTGAGGTAGGCATTGTAGAAATCCTCCTGCAACACTATGTAGAACTGCTCTGAAGCTCTCTCATCACGTCTCGGTGGGAACCATTGCTCAAACTCAACAAAGCGAAGCTGCTGAACCTACATTGTTGTGGCTGCCCTCAAGTCCAAGTGTACCACTGGCAGTAGGCCCTATGGTTCAGGAGGTGGATGTGAGCCACGTCTTTGTCTCAGGCCTTGGAGACACCTGGGTGCGAGTATGACTGGAGCATTGAAGCCGTGGCTGCTCTGCCTGCTCTGACTGTGGAGTAGGCTCCTCTGTCACTGGTTGCTCTGTCTCTCCCTAGGGCAGCTCTATCTGCTCTATCTCCTCAACTAGGTTAGCAAGAGAAACATGCCTACCAGCAAGTATGGCGGTCCCACGTGGACTACCACTAGCTATCGCCTCCTCCTCCAAAGCTCTCCTCTGAACTATTGTCAGATGATCTCCAATGCGAATACCAACACCTCTCTCAGCACGCTCAGCTGCTGCTACCACTGCAACTGCCGTCTCTGCATCTGCATCACCACACTTGTGCTTTTTCTTTGCAAGCGTCTTCTTTGGCCCCTTTTTCTTCTCTTTCGCCGTTAGACGAGGCGGACGCCTCTCATCATCGCTGGGAGCACCAAAACAGTTCTTGCATCGAACCATGGCTGACACTGTAAATAAACCAACTAACTAGCAACAAACCACTGCCACTGTCAACAAGAGCTCCCCCTGATTCAGAGAATAACTGACAAGATCAACTGCCCATCATCTAAGAGATCAACTAAAATAACAACTGTCACTAGCTCCCCCTAGCATTGAGAATCACTGCCCGACTAACACTCGCTAAGGCTTGGCCTCAATCCATACTCACAGGCTTGGCCCCGAGTTAGCTGCCACTATCCATTGACAAGCACTACCTCAAACCACCCAAACTCGCTGCATAGATAGAATAGAAGGTGTACATAAGTAGCATTATATCTTAGAGATGTGAGAGCCCTAAATGGAAGCAAGCAATTAGATAAGTGACGGAGAGAATGGCTTGCTACCTTAGATTTGGCGAGGACCTGTGAAAAGATGAGATGCTGACGCAACGGGGCACCAAGGATCATAGCAAATAGCACAAGGTGGGGGGTACTGATGGTCAAGTAAATGCCGAAGCATGATTGCTGGATGTCAAAGTAGTGTACTGCAATAGAGTCAGCAAAGAAATAGATCAAAACAACACACTAAAATTGGTTAAGGCATTATGCCGAGCACCTGGCGGGCGTCCAAAAAACTCACCTAGGGAGGAGGTGCGCTATGGCCAAGGAATGATGGAGCACATGCACTGGTCACCAGGAAGAAAGGCACGGGGTTGCCAAAGTCGAGGAAGTTGATGACAAGGTCGAGAGAGATAGCCCCAGCGGTGGTGGTGGCGAGCATGGCATGCAGGGGCACGGCTAGACTCAGGCGCGAGATGGTTGCAGGCGCGAGATGCATGGGTAGTAGCGGTGGCAAGGGTGCCAGTGGCAAGGTAGCGTGGCACGAGGCTGGCGGTGGCAAAGCGGTCAGAGGAAGATGCAGTCACGGCGGCGACAGATTAGGGTTAGGCGCGGTGTGACGGCGTATGGAGAAGAAAGGAATGAGCGCGAGCAATTGCTGATTTATGAACGAAAACACGCATGTGGTCCCACTTGAGAGAAGAGAGTGAGAGATAGAGGCAGTTGCCGAAACGGGAAATGGAAGACGCGGGCCCCATGTGTCAGTCGGAGTTTGATTCAAAATGTGTGATCGGACGCGCCAACACAAATGACCTGACGCTGCTTCCCCAGAGTCTGATCAACAATAGAGAGGTCTAGAGCGCACGTGAGAGCTATGGGTATTGGATATCTTCGAGATTAACTCTAGTGCAAGTGGGAGATTGTTGGGAGTATGCCCTAGAGGTTATCATAGAGATGATTGTATTGCCTTGTATCCATGACATTATGAGTCCATTGAATATCCATTAAAGACAACTTGTATCGATTAGCAATTATGTGAATTGTTTGTGAAACTCTTTTACTTGTATGGTTATTCTAGAATGGTCCCTGATCGAAGTTCATGTTAGGACGCACATGAATATTAGATCAACACATTATTAGTTGATGACTATATTTCACAAGTCATAGACATAAAGATGTCAAACTAATAATGTCGGTACATGTGTGACATGTAGGCTGGACTGACCCAACGTGAGATGTTGCTATTGTCTTGATTCACATCATGTACATTATGTCCTTAGACCTGAGATTTTTGTATGTACTCAAGATGTGAAATGACCTACTTAGAGACTATCAAACGCTACTTCGTAACTGGGTAGTTATAAAGGTGGTCTTCGGGTTTGTCAAGAAACATGCTTGAGACATAGACAATCAAGATGTAATTTGCCCCTCTCTATGTGAGAGAGATATTGATGGAACACTCTAATGATTGGATCAACAAATGCATGGCCGTACTTAGGTTAAGTGTTAACCTATGAGTTGGACCAAATATCATGTGGCAAAAGGAATAACATGTATATGGTTTGTGGTGGTTCGTCTGATATGATCTTTGCGTACACATAGGAGTTGACATGTCTTGCTAGAGACCGCTATCAACTAATGGCCGAGTAGGAGTACTCGGGCCACGTCTATGTGTGCATGAACCTATAGGGTCGCACGCTTAAGGGGTTGGAAGCCCAAATTCAGGTTGGACCCGAATTTGACTAGGCTTAGGGTTTTCTAATTGGGCCTCCAACTTGGGGCTGGTTAGAGGCGCCTATATAAGAGAGGGAGGGGGTGTGGCCAGGGAGATCATGCCAATTGAGCAGCCGCCGACAACCCCCCATGCTCACGCCTACTGCTCCTCGCGGACCTAGCAGTCCGGAGGCGCAACGCTTCCTCTTCGTACGTGTGGGATACCTTGGAGCTGCTGCATCTGGAGTACAAGGATGAACCACACGAGAGGGACGATCCGCAAGCGGAGGGTGGACGTGACGGACGACCATGCAACTGCACGACACTGCTATGACGTGTTTGACTACATCGAGTCGCTTCCGCTGCAACTGCGCGTCTAGTGGTAATTCCGTAACATGTAACTAGCAGTAGATCCTGGTTTATGAGGTCAAAATTTTGATTTTATGGCTAGCATAGCACCCTCATAACCCTTCAGTGGTATCAGAGCCATAGCTGCTTCGTTATAGATTCGGTTGTATGCATATGGAGATATGCACGGTTGTAGATGAGTCTCTGATCATGGTTCGTGATCTTGCTGTGTTGGGCTTGTAACGATCTACTTGTACCAGTCGGAATTCTGCCATCTGAGTTACGTGGTACATGTAAACCTAGCCATGGCAAGATGGAGATCAATCAAATTGATCGAATCAAACCTAGGTCAAGTGCCGAGCGCATATGATGCGCGGCGGCGGTAGATTGGATCTACTGCCGAGCGTCGGAGTGCAGGAAAAGTGATGTTCGGTAAAACAACCATAACTTTTGCATACGACCTCGGATTGAGACGCATTTTATATGAAAATTGATCTACAGAAAATTTTGAAGAGAGAGAAAACAGCCTATGGTAGTGTCGCTGATTTTAGATTTGCGAAAAATGGCCCAGAAAATAATGTTCTGGACGTTTTAAGTTTAGACGTCAGAATCGGTTAACTCTGTTTTGCAGGAATTCATGACTGATATAGCCCTTATGTGTATGTGATGCATGTATGTAATTAATTCATGGCTTGCATGTCATGAGTATGACAATATGGCTGGAGCCACATAGATATTGTCAACTTGATGTAATGGCCTGCGTGCCAAACTGTGATGATCCTATCCACGACTGTGTAATATTACTTCATTGCCCTGCGTTAGTCTAGTGATAGTCTTGGTGGATTCATCATTGATGGATGGCGTACATGGATCATGGAGATGGAGATCATCGTGATGTATAGATTAATGGAGATGGAGATCCCCAAAGTGACAATGGGCTATACCAAGTCATATATGTGATAATGTCGTTCTTATTATTATGTTCTACTTTCATGTGATAATGTTTTTGTCTACATATGCGATAGTGAAGTAGAACGATCCCTCAGCAATGTTTAAGTTATATGCTTTCCCAAACCTTGCACTATCATGAGTCTTGTACAATCGGTGGTAGGTCTATGAAATTAGGGTCCCACTAGTTTTCCTTGACTAGGCAGGTTCGTATCGGATACTTATTGCAGAAGGGTTGGTTACTTAAACAAGGTCATCCTAATGTTTAGGGACCTTGGAGCATAAGGAGTTGGGCACCATAGCATAGAGATGCTACCCAACAACAAGAGTCATATGTGATATGATTAGCAAAGAGTTGCTTACCGATCTACCATGTCTTCTAGCGGTGATGCTAAAGCTCACTAGTAGACTTGTTAGTTGTGGGTCTTGAATCACTAAGTTTCAATTGAGGGATATTGATTTTAGTGGGAGTAGATTCTATTAAGATTTTAATATGATTTACTCTGTCTTGGATACTTTGTCTTAGTATTTTGCATTACTTTTGTTGTAGATAAATGGCGCCTAGCAATCAACCATTTACTTTGCGTTCAATTCTTGAGAAAGATAAGTTGAATGGAACAAACTATGCGGATTGGATCCGCAACCTGAGAATTGTTCTCAGGGCTGAGAAAAAGGAAGAAATTCTAGACAACCCGTTACCTGAAGCACCTGCTGACAATGCACCCGTTGCTAAGAAAAACGCTTACAAAAGGGCATGTGATGCTGATCTTGAAGTGAGTTGCCTTATGCTTGCATGTATGGAACTAGATCTGCAGATGCAGTTTGACAACAACCATGCAGCACACGATATGATCATGGCGCTGAATGATATGTTCCAGACTCAAGTTAGGACTGAAAAGTTCAATGTCTCTAAGGCGTTTGTTGAAACCAAGCTTGCAGAGGGCGCACCTGTCGGGCCACACGTGATCAAAATGGTTGGTCACACTCAGAGATTGGAGAAGCTAGGCTTCCCAATTGGTCCAGAGTTGGCTACTGATTTCATTCTTGCGTCTCTTCCGCCTAGCTATGGGAACTTCATCTCAAACTACCATATGCATGGGGCGGAGAAGGGCTTGAATGAATTGTGTGGCATGCTTAAGACAGCTGAGGCTGATATTAAGAAAGGTGCTGGCACTAGCCATGTGATGGCGGTCCAAAACAAGCCTAACTTTAAGAAGAAGGGCTATGCTTGGAGGAAGCAAAAGGGCAAGGGCAAGGCCAAAGGTGAGACCTCTAAGCCAAACCCACCTGTGCCCAAGGCTGGACCATCTGCTAATGAAGAGTGCTTTCATTGTAAGGGTAAAGGTCACTGGAAGAGGAACTGCAAGCTGTATTTGGAGTCCTTAAAGAAGGATGGTGGTAAAGGTACTACCGTTGCTCATACACTTGTTGTTTATATTACGGACATTTTCCTTGCTAACTCTTATATTAATTCTTGGGTATTTGATACCGAATCGGTTGCTCATATTTGCAATACGATGCAGGGAATGATAAGAAGTAGAAGCGTGGGAAAAGGAGAAGTTGATTTCTGCGTGGGCAATAATGCAAGAGTTGCTGCGTTGAACGTCGGGATAATGCAACTCCACCTGCCGTCAGGATTTATTTTGGAATTAAAAAATTGTTATTATGTTCCTATTATAAGTCGTAACATTGTGTCACCTTCATGTTTGATGAAGGATGGTTATTCATTTGCGAGTAAAGACAATGGTTGTGTAATCTCCAAGGATGATATGTTTGTGGCTTTTGCATCCATTGTGAATGGAATATTTATTTTAAATCTTGATGATGCACCTGTCTATAATGTTAATGCTAAAAGGCCTTGACTTAATGAGTTAAGTCCTACTTATATGTGGCATTGTCGTTTAGGTCATATAAGTGAGAATCGCATGAAGAGGCTCCATTCTGATGGGCTTCTAACTTCGTTTGATTTTGAATCATACGAGACATGTGAGGCTTGCTTAATGGGAAAGATGACCAAGGCGCCTTTCACAGGTTTTCCTGAGAGGGCGGCAGACTTGTTGGAACTTGTACATACTGATGTATGTGGACCAATGAGCACGACAGCTAGAGGCGGATTTCAATACTTCATTACCTTCACTGATGATTTTAGTAGATATGGCTATGTCTACTTAATGAAACATAAGTCTAAAACTTTTGAAAAGTTCAAAGAATTTTAGAATGAAGTAGAGAATCAACGTGGTAAGAAAATTAAGGCCTTGCTATCTGATCGTGGAGGCGAATATTTGAGCCACGAGTTTAGCAATCATCTGAAGAGTTGTGGAATTATTCCACAGCTTACGCCACCTGGAACGCCTCAGAGAAACGGCGTGTCCGAACGACGTAACCAGACTTTGTTGGACATGGTTCGGTCTATGATGAGCCAGTCGGACCTTCCTTTATCGTTTTGGGGATACACACTAGAAACAGCCGCTTTCACATTGAATAGGGTACCGTCTAAGTCCGTAGTTAAGACACCATATGAGATGTGAACTGGTAAGAGTCCCAGTTTGTCTTTTCTAAAAATTTAGGGCTATGAAGTTTATGTCAAACGACTTATATAAGATAAACTAACACCCAAGTCGGACAAGTGCTTTTTTGTGGGATATCCGAAGGAAACTTTAGGGTATTATTTCTACAACCGATCAGAGGGAAAAGTGTTTGTTGCTCGAAACGGTATTTTCTTAGAGAAAGAGTTTCTCAAAAGAGAGAAAAGTGGACAGAAGGTGTATCTTGAAGAAGTTCAGGATGAGCCAATAGGGAATGATTCTACGAGTGATGCTAATGTAGCAGAACAAGTTGACATACCTATGGCAATAGAGACACTGCCACAACCATGAAGGTCAGCTAGAATTCGTGCATTACGTGGCGATTTGTTATTGTTAGACGATGACGAACCTGCGACATACGCGGAAGCAATGATGGACCCAGATTCCGAGAAATGGCAAAGTGCCATGAGATCCGAGATAGATTCCATGAGTGAAAATCAAGTTTGGAACTTGGTTGACCAGCCTGATGGGGTTAAACCTATCAAGTGCAAATGGATCTATAAAAAGAAAAAAGGATATAGATGAAAATGTTCATGTCTATAAAGCTCGACTTGTCGCAAAGGGTTTTTGGCAAGTTCAAGGAATTGACTACGACGAGACTTTCTCACCGGTAGCGATGCTTAAATCTATCCGAATCATTCTAGCAATAGCTGCTTATTTCGATTATGAGATTTGGAAGATGGATGTTAAAACAGCCTTTCTAAATGGAAATTTAGAAGAGGACGTGTATATGATACAGCCTGAAGGTTTTGTTGATCCTAACAATGCTGGAAAAATATGCAAGCTTAAGAAATCTATTTATGAGTTAAAGCAAGCATCTCGGAGTTGGAATATTCGTTTTGATGAGGCAGTCAAAGGGTTTGGCTTTCGTTAGAATGATGAAGAACCTTGTGTTTACAAGAAGGAAAGTGGGAGCGCTGTAGTATTTCTAATCTTGTATGTGGATGACATACTATTGATTGGAAATGACATTCCTATGTTGCAATCTGTAAAGACTTCACTGAATAATACTTTTTCTATGAAGGATTTAGGAGAAGCAACATACATTTTGGGCATAAAAATCTATAGAGATAGATCAAAGAGGCTTATAGGTTTAAGCCAAGATACGTACATTGACAAGGTGTTGAAACGGTTCAACATGGAGCAGTCCAAGAAAGGGTTCTTGCCTATGTCACATGGTATACGCTTCAGCGAGAAACAGTGTCCTTCGACAGCTGAAGAGCGGGAGCGCATGAGTAAGGTTCCATATGCCTCGGCTATTGGTTCTATCATGTATGCCATGGCATGTACTCGCCCAGATGTCTTATATGCTCTAAGTGTTGCGAGCAGGTACCAAGCTGATCTAGGTGAGAGTCACTGGACACTTGTCAAAAACATCCTTAAATACTTGAGAAGGACTAAGGATGTGTTCCTAGTCTATGGAGGTGAGGAGGAGCTCGTTGTAAATGGTTACACCGATGCTAGCTTCCAAACTGACACGGATGATTCACAATCTCAATCAGGTTTTGTGTTCACAATAAATGGTGGTGCTGTAAGTTGGAAAAGTTTCAAGCAGGAGACGGTGACCGATTCTACAGCAGAAGCTGAGTACATTGCAGCCTCTGGAGCTGCAAAGGAAGGTGTTTGGATGAGGAGGTTACTCATTGAGCTTGGTGTGTTTCCTGATGCGTCTAGCCCATTGAATCTACATTGTGATAATAATGGGGCGATAGCGCAGGCTAAGGAGCCAAGGAATCACTAGAAGAACAAACATGTACTGCGGAAATTTCATCTCATTCGAGAGTTTATTAGACGAGATGAGATCAAGATGTGCAAGATACACACGGATTCAAATGTTGCAGATCCTTTGACAAAGGCTCTTCCACAGCCTAAGCATGAGGCGCACGTGAGAGCTATGGGTATTAGATATCTTCGAGATTAACTCTAGTGCAAGTGGGAGATTGTTGGGAGTATGCCCTAGAGGTTATCATAGAGATGATTGTATTGCCTTGTATCCATGACATTATGAGTCCATTGAATATCCATTAAAGACAACTTGTATCGATTAGCAATTATGTGAATTGTTTGTGAAACTCTTTTACTTGTATGGTTATTCTAGAATGGTCCCTGATCGGAGTTCATGTTAGGACGCACATGAATATTAGATTAGCAAATTATTAGTTGATGACTATGTTTCACAAGTCATAGACATAAAGATGTCAAACTAATAATGTGGGCACATGTGTGACATGTAGGCTGGACTGACCCAACGGGAGATGTTGTTATTGTCTCGATTCATATCATGTACATTATGTCCTTAGACCTGAGATTGTTGTATGTACTCAAGATGTGAAATGACCTACTTAGAGACTATCAAACACTACTCCATAACTGGGTAGTTATAAAGGTGGTCTTCGGGTTTGTCAAGAAACATGCTGTGAGACATAGACAATTAAGATGGAATTTGCCCCTCTCTATGTGAGAGAGATATTGATGGAACACTGTAATGATTGGATCAACAAATGCATGGCCGTGCTTAGGTTAAGTGTTAACCTATGAGTTGGACCAAATATCGTGTGGCAAAAGGAATAACATGTATATGGTTTGTGGTGGTTCGTTTGATATGATCTTTGCGTACACATAGGAGTTGACATGTCTTGCTAGAGACCGCTATCAACTAATGGCCGAGTAGGAGTACTTGGGCCACGTCTATGTGTGCATGAACCCATAGGGTCGCACGCTTAAGGGGCTGGAAGCCCAAATTCAGGTTGGACCCGAATTTGACTAGGCTTAGGGTTTTCTAATTGGGCCTCCAACTTGGGGCTGGTTAGAGGCGCCTATATAAGAGAGGGAGGGGGTGCGGCCAGGGAGATCATGCCAATTGAGCAGCCGCCGTTAACCCCCCACGCTCACGCCTACTGCTCCTCGTGGACCTAGCAGTCCGGAGGCGCAACTCTTCCTCCCCGTACGTGTGGGATACCTTGGAGGTGCTGCATCTAGAGCACAAGGACGAACCGCAAGCGGAGGGTGGACGTGACGGACAACCACGCAACTGCACGGCACTGCTATGACGCGTTCGACTACATCGAGTCGCTTCCGCTACACCTGCGCGTCTAGTGGTAATTCCGTAACCTGTAACTAGCAGTAGATCCTGGTTTATGAGGTCAAAATTTTGATTTTATGGCTAGCGTAGCACCCTCATAACCCTTCAAAAATATGATCAGACGCGTCTGAGGCACCATGACCGGACGTAGCTCTAAGTCCGGTCCTTTTCCTGTGTTCCTCCTCGTGCTGACTGGATGCACCAGTGACACATAGATGATACGGCACCTGACGCTGGAGAGACACTGTTGATCGTCTAGTGCTTCTTGAGCTGTTGTTCCTCCTGATGTACTAACCGGACACTACAATAGGTGAGTCTAGTCCCTGCGTTCAGTCCCCATTTAGCAGCTGTTACTCCTCCTTCCTTCGCGATGCTTTCTCCCAATCAAATCCCAACTTCAATAAGACCCAAATAAACAACAATTGGGACAGATATGAGAGACCTCTCTCAAACGCTCAAGATTTTCAAAATAATTTGCCTTTGGCTATAATTCTTTTTAGGAAAATAGGCAACAAATGGTGCGAGGAGCAACATGTGGCCACAAAATAGGGTTTGTAACCAATAGGAGCTTCAAATGTTCTTCCTATTTGTGGACGAACACAGTGGATGCTCAAAAGATAACAAAAAAGAAACAACAAAGCAACACACATGTATATGCAATTCAATACAAGAAAGTAAATCTAGTTGCTTGTCAAGTTTGATTCAAGGTTAAGCTTTTTGACATGCTTTACAACGGTTATCTTAACCATGTTAGACAAGCCCTAAGTGCATTACTAAAAATTAAACATGTTTTATGTTACAATGTAATGCAAGGGTCAACACAAGCTTATTTTTTAGTGAAGTTACTTAGGTCAAGCACATTGAGCTCATTCCTCAACCGACAAAACATAGCATAATCTAACGATTTTGTGAAGATACCGCCAATTGATCCTCGGTCCTTACACCTTCTAGTGATATATCATTTTTAGCAACATGATCTCTAAGAAAGTGATGACGGATATCTATGTGCTTGGTGCAAGAGTGTTGAACTAGGTTATTAGCAAGTTTTACCGTGCACTCATTGTCACACAAAAGAGGTACCTTTTCTAGAACTACACCATAGTCTAGAAGAGTTTGCTTCGTGTAAAGGATTTGTGCACAACAAGCATCCGCCTCGGCGGTGGATAAGGGCACACTATTTTGCTTCTTAGAGGTCCAAGACACTAGTGATCTACCAAGCAAATGGCACCCTTCGGATGTGCTTTTTCTATTAATTTTGCAACTGGCATAATCTGAATGAGAATAACCAACTAGCTAGAATCTAGCTCCTTTGGGATACCAAAGTCCAATGCTTGGTGTGTGCTTAAAGTACCTAAGGATTCTCTTAACGGCGACTAAGTGAGCTTCCTTAGACCTAGTTTGAAATCTAGCACACATACACACACTAAACATGATGTCAGGCCTAGATGCGGTTAAATATAATAAGCTACCAATCATAGAAAGGTAGAGAGTTTGATCAATTGATTTACCTCTCTCATCTAGGTCAAGATGTCCATTAGATGGTATTGGTGTCTTGATTGGCTTACATTCATCCATTTTGAACCTCTTGAGAAGATCCTTGGTGTACTTTTCTTGAGGGATGAAAATCTCTTCTCTCATTTGCTTGACTTTAAAACCAAGAAGGAATGTAAGCTCTCTAAATCATAGACATCCCGAACTCTTTCGACATCAATTCACCAAACTCTTTGCAATAGTCTTCATTTGTTGAGCCAAATATGATATCATCAACATATACTTGACAAATAAAGATCTCTCCATTAAGCTTCTTGGTAAATAGTGTGGTGTCGACCTTTCCAATGGTGAAGCCCTTCTCAATAAGAAAATCTCAAAGGCACTCATACCAAGCTCTTGGGGATTGCTTTAGCCCATATAGCGCCTTGGACAACCTATAAACAGGATTAGGATATTTAAGGTCTTCAAACCCGGGAGGTTGATCAACATAGACTAGTTCATTTATGAAGCCATTTAAAAATGCACTTTTAACATCCATTTGATATAGTTTCATTTCATGATGAGATACATATGCAAGGAGGATATGAATAGCTTCAAGTTTTGCAAACGATGCAAAGTTCTCTCCAAAATCCAAACCTTAAACTTGAGAGAACCCCTTTGCAACTAGCCTTGCCTTATTCCTCACAACAATGCCTTGATCAGCTTTCTTGTTGCGAAATACCCACTTTGTTCCAATGACTCTTGCATCTTGTGGTCGCTCTTCGAGTGTCCAAACTTCATTGCGGGTGAAGTTGTTCAATTCTTCATGCATGACATTTACCCAATCCGAATCTTGAAGAGCTTCTTCTATATTCTTAGGCTCAATGCAAGAAACAAATGAGTGATGTTGAATAATTAAAGCAAGTTTTTGAGAGCAGGTCATTACACCCTTTGAAGGACTCCCTATGATGAGATCTTATGGATGTGCTTAAAGTAGAGGTGACTTTCTTCTATCAACCATTTGGGGAGGAGGTTGTGGAGCATCAACATCTTGAGCTTGTGCCACCATTTGATCATAAGAGACATGAGTATCTTCATTTTCTACTCTCCCATCTTTATCATCATCTTGTGGCACACTTGATGAAGAAGGTGGATCAATCACATGCACTTCATCTTCATCATCTTTAGGCTTGGTGTCTCCAACCAGAATGTTCTTCATGGCCTCCCTAACGGTTCATCACCTACATCATCAAGATTCTGATGTGCTCCTTGGGAGCCGTTAGATTCATCAAACTCCACATCATATGTTTTTTCAACCAAGCCGGTGGCATAATTAAATAATCGATATGCTTTGGACTTTGATAAGTAACCAACAAGAAAACCAATATCACAATGTCTTTAGAACTTCCTTAGGTGTTGCTGCTTCTTATAGATGTAGCATTTGCAACCAAACACTCGGAAGAATGAGACGTTCGGCTTCTTCCCATTGAGCAACTCATAAGGGGTCTTGCAAAGAAATTTTTGAAGAAATATGCAGTTGGATGCATAGCATGCGGTGTTGATAGCTTCCGCCCATAAATCTTGCGGTGTGTTGTACTCATCAAGCATTGTTCTTGCAAGGGTGATTAGTGTTTGGTTCTTTCTCTCTACTACACCATTGTGTTGAGGAGTGTAGGTTGTGGAGATCTCATGCTTGATCCCAACTTCATCACAATACTCTTCAATGTTTGTGTTGATAAATTTTTTTCCCAATGTCGCTTATCTTTTTGATTTTCACATCGAATTCATTTTGTGCTCTCTTGGCAAACTTCTTGAAACATGTGGTCATTTTGGTCTTGTCATGAAGGAAGAACACCCAAGTGTATCTTGAATAATCATTAACTATCACAAGGCACAAGAGGTTGCCTCCCAAACTCTTGTAGATTGTTGGTCCAAATAGATCCATGTGGAGAAGCTCTAGCACTCTTGATGTAGACATGTAAGCTTTGGTTGGATGAGTGTTTGCAACTTGCTTGCCAGCTTGACATGCACTATAAAGCTTGTCCTTCTCAAACTTCACATGCTTCAAACCTCTCACCAATTCTTTCTTCAATAGCTTCTTGAGTGTACAAATCCCAACATATGCAAGCCTCCTATGCCAAAGCCACCTAAGTGATATTTTGGTGAATAAGCATGTCTTCAAGTTAGCATCTTCAGAGGTGAAATCCACTAGATATAAGTTGTTGTATCTAAAACCCTTAAATATGACTTGATCATCATCTTTCTTTGACACAACCACTTCCTTCTCGGTGAACAATCATTGAAAGCCAAGATCATACAATTGTCCAATGGATAGCAAGTTGAAGCTCAATGAAGCAACATATAGCATATTTAAAATTGAGTGATCATTTGATATTGCAACTTTGCCCAACCCTTGTACTTTGCCCTTTGAATTGTCACCAAATGTAATCTTTTCTTGATAATCCACTTCTTCATCTAGTGAGGTGAATATACGAGGATCACTGGTCATATATTGAGTGCAACCACTACCAATAACCCAATGACTTCCACCTGTCTTGTAGTTCACCTACACACAAGAAATCAAGCTTGTTGTTTAGGGACCCAAACTTGATGAGGGCCCTTGACTTTCTCAACTAGTGACTTAGCAACCCAAATTTGCTTAGACCTATTTTTATTGGGTGGACCTAAGAACATGACTTTCATCTTTCCACTAGAATCCTTTCTAAGCATGTAGTGAGCATTGAAAGCAAAGGGTCTAGCATGCTTGGGCAAGGGTTGTGGTGGTGGAGTTTCACACTCATGAGCAAAGTGACCTTCTTGTCCACACTCAAAGCATCTCTTTGGCTTAGGCTTTGACTTATATTGTTGTTGATGTTGAGCTTGAGCTTTCTTCTCTTGATTTGCCAAGTATCCAATGCCACTTCTATCCATCTTCATCATGGTGTTCATTAGTAGCTCACTTTGAAGGTATTGGTCTCTTGTGAACTTTGCTCAAACTGGTATTGAGATGCTCTTTTTCTAACTTGAGTTTCTTGTTTTATTCTCTAAGTTCATCATGAGTTGAAAGCCTCTCAAGATTCTTCTCCATCTTGAGCCTCTTGTTCTCTTCTCTAAGCATCTCATTCTCAAGAGCCATGTCATAATCATTATCAAGTGTTTCAACAACAATTGTGTTGGTGGTTGCTAGCTTCTCAAGATTTTTCTTAATTTTCTCATTCTCATTCTTGAGCTTGATGTAATCATCATAATTATCAGACTCAACCACTTTCTTGTCTTTATTGCTAGAACCTTGCTCAATACTCTCAACAATCAAGTCATCACATGATGTGGCTATATCAATCTTAACAACATTGTTAGTAGCATCATGCGGCTCATTTGATAAAAACTCATAAGAAAGAACAAGATTGTCATGATTAATCTTTAGATTGGTGTACTCATCTTTTAGCAAGTTATAGCTAGTAGTGAGCTCATTGTGTATCTTCTCAAGTTTATCTTGTTTTTCTCTAAGCTTCTTTTTAGAGGTTTTGAGCTCCTTGAGTTTAGATGACACAATTTCATTTTCTTCTCTAAGCTCATCACTCGCTTTTGGGCAATGTCATATTTTGCCAAAAGTGAATCATTCTCAAGTTCTAGCTTCTTATTTTTAGCTCTTATCTTTCTAATGATTTTAGTGTATTGGTTTAGCAATTTGACAAGATCATCATAAGAAGGTGATTCAAATTCTTCATCACTATCACTACCATTTTCATCATCACTAGCATTGTCATCACCACTACTATCTCATCATTTTGTACCTTTCGTTCACCCTTGGCCATGAGGCATAGGTGTGTAGGGGATGATGGCGGTGGTGGCGGTGGAGATAGTGAAGAACCAATCATAAGAGCGGCCACCTTCTCCTTCTCATTATCACTTTCATTGTCGGATGAGCCACTTGATGATTCAATATCCATGAGCCAATCACCAACAATATAAGCCTTGCCATTCTTCTTCTTCTTCTTGTGAAATTCCTTCTTCTTGCCATCCTTCTTCTTGTATAGCTTGTTCTTCTTCTCATCATCATCATCACTTGAGTCATCTTTCTTGTCCTTGTACTTCTTCTCGTACTTGTCTTTCTTGGGTTTGGAGCATTGATGAGCTAGATGTCCAAGTTCTTCACAATTGTAGCAATCCATTTCGGAGATGGGCTTCCTCTTGCTACTAGTGAAGAATTTCTTTTTCTTACCATCAAACTTGACACCATTCTTATTGAGCTTTTGAGCATCTTGGCAGTTCTTCTCACCATGAGAGCAAGGCTTGCATCATCGTTCTCATCATCACTTGAGCTATCATGATCAACTTTTGCTTTGCCCCTCTTCTTTTGGCTAGCCTTGAATGCCAAATCTTTCTTGTTGGTGGAAGAAGATCCATCTTATGGAGTGATGTGCATGTACATCTCATGTGCATTGATCTTCCCCAATATCTGAGTTGGTGTAGCGATGGAAAGATCACCTTGATAAAGCACCGTCAGAATATGCCCATACTTGTCAATGGGGAAGACACTCAAGATCTTTCTCACAACATCAGATGGTTGCCTTTGAGTGAGTCCAAGCCCATTGACCTCCTCTACAAGAACATTCAAGCGAGAATACATTTTATTAGCACTTTCACTAGGAAGCATTTCAAACGAATTAAGCTTCTTCATCACAAGGTGATAGCATTCCTCATGCTCACTCTTAGTTCCCTCATGGAGTGTACAAATGTCCAACCATAGTGAATGGGCATCTTTGTGGTTCCTGTTGACGGTCACTAACGTTAATTATAAACTGTCAACATAACCTGCATATATATTTAATTCCATCACCAAACATAGGTATAGGAGTTTAAACTAATCAATTCCATGAGCTTTGGTGAATATTTGTATGTAGGAGGATTTATCTAGAAAACAGCCCTAGGACCACTATCATACACTCCAAATAAGCAAACCGACGATAACATGTGATGCAACCCGCGGAAACTATGAAAGACAACTCTAGAAGGTTTCAGAAGACACGACGACGAAGCGTGGGCTAAAATTCCACCATAGTAGGCTTTCCGTCCCATTAGGGAGGCCGCCCGACCTAGTGAGAGGCCCACTCACCCTTCGCCACCTCATACTCCTTCCTACGATCTACACAGTTAATTCTAAGGCGGTTTTAGGTCGGTTGATCCAACAGTGGTTGAGGGAGTTGATGCGGATTGATGACGTGGCAATTCCTTGCCCCTTACTCTATCTCCCCTATATATATCAGTCCCTGCCCCCTTCCTGGAGCCATCTCTAAAACCCTAATTCATATCCTCCTCGTTAGGATCAGAGTCAGCTCTCAAGATGTAGAAGTAGAATAGCTCTAGTTGAGAGTTAGGTAGAGTTGAGCCATGCTCAGGTTCTGGAGAAATCTTCGGAGGTCGGGTATATCTTTGTATCTCACCTTTGCAAGACTTATGCTTTAATATATTTATCTTCTCTATTTACTTTTATGCCTTATATGTGTATGGTTAGTATAGTTTTATACCTTGGCATGAGATCTCCGCTCGCATCGAGTGCTCTAGTTATAGTACATAATTAGAGTAGTAATCGATAGAATAGACGAGGTGTCTAGACTATAGGTTACCTGAGATTGCACCCAACCCCACGGATAGTTATGGTAGCCCTAGGTGGTGACAGCCCTAACGGCCGACGTAGTCCACCATGTTGGGTTGGTGTTTGTAGGACCATAGTTGGAGCTTTCTAGTCCCTTCTTATCCCTTTCTGTGACTAGTGTTCTGATGTCCCAAAGTATTATTGTGTTATCGCTATATCTACCCATGCTTTAGTTATACTCTCTGGTCTAAACTAGAATAGAACCAAAGTAATAGAGAAGTATGTAGGAACCTTGAACTCAACCGTTGTCCTCTCAATTTGGCTAGACTACTCATTTATATACCATGGAATTCTCTTATGTGTGTGTTATTATTCATAACTCTTATCATTACCAACACTTACCCCCACTTCAGTCTAGTTGGTATACTAATTAGTACATACATGATAGTGAGTTATCAACTTCTTTAACCATTGTTTCCCTGTGGATAAATATGATACCTTAGAATACTCCCGAGTGAAAGCTACAACAAAATTCGTGCACTTGCGGATTTATCTGTATACGTTTAAAAATACCAATTGTTCTGCACATGGTTAAAGACATCCTTGCAAAGGCCTCTAAAAAGGATGTTTCTAGCCTTTGCATTCCACTTCTTGTAGTCAACCTCATCACCTTAAAGGTTGGTGGGATCCTTAGGTTTTGGGAAGCCTTATGAGGCGGCTCTAAGCACTCCAACATCTAAAGCCTCTAGGTACGCCTCCATGTGAATTTTCCAATAAGGAAAATCATCTCCCTCAAAGACAGGAGGGGGTCCATTCCCATGGGACATCTTGCTCTAGGCGGTTAAGCCTAATTTAAGAAGCACAAGGCTCTGATACCAATTGAAAGAATCAATATGCTCAATAGAGGGGTGAATTGGGCTAATTCTAAATTGCTTGCAATAATTAAGCCCTACACTTAGCCCATTTTACCCCCTTATACTTAAAAGTGTTTCTATTGTTCTACCTCATAAAAGTTTTGCACCCTAGGTTCCAATCATACTCTAGCATGGCAATTCTATGAATGTAAAGACATGAATTGAATTGCTCAAAAGTACTCAAAATAAAGAAAGGGAGAGAAACGTGGTGATGTTTTTCTAAGATATCAGAGAGTCGCCACTCTCTACTAGTCCTCGTTGGAGCACTCGCGCAAGAGTGTAGCTCATCCTTTATCTGCGCAAGGATCAAGTGCTCTCTATAGGCTGATTCTTTGACGTTATGTCATGGTGAATCATCTACAACCGCTCACAAGACGACTTGGGTCATTCACAAGCTCCACCGGATGATCACCAAGCTTCCAATCACCACCGAGCTGTCCAGGTGCTGGCGATCACCAAGAGTCAAATCAGGATCAAGATCAAGTCAAGTGCATGGCCATGGCATGAACAACTTGAAGATCGTTGTGTTGAGGACAAAGTGGGCAGGCATTGACATCCGGAGGTTTGGCAATTTTGACCTTAAAATCTTGGGACACAAGGATTTTTTGATTTCAGCCTCAAAACTATGGGTAGAGAGTCAGAGGACATAGGGCACCATCATGAAGGTTGAGTCCAGGTGAAGCAAAATTGTGAAAGTGTTGATTCTGTCTAATGGACAAAGAAAAATCTAGATCATTTTGCCTTCAGGGGCATGTATCTACTATTGGTGGTAGGGGCATTTTAGTATTTTGTCATGACCTATATATGGGATGTGACTAATTGGAGGAACATCTCTTGCAATCCTAATTTTATTTTCCATCAGTTTAGCCAAGTGTTCAAGACAAGGGAGGCCATGTTAGAGAGAGTTGAGTTCCTCTTGTTGTAGCTTTTTAATTTCTGGTGGGAGGATGAAGGGAAGATGCTAAACATGGTTTGTATAGGTAAATTCCTCGTGATTCAATTGAAGTTTGTTTGATTTTGTGCGCCCATATCTCTTTTGGTGCTCCCTCTCGAATACAAGATTTCTCTTTTTCAAGAATTTTGGACCACTTTTTTATGTTTCTTTCTATTGCTTTGGCTGAGATTTGGTATGATTTTGGAGTGGTTTTGGGTCTTCCAAACTTTGTCATATCTGAAAGGATCAAGATACTCAAGAGGGGGTGAATTAGGCTAATTCTAAATTTCTTGCAATAATTAAGCCCAACACTTAGCCCATTCCACCCCCTTGTGCCTAAAAGTGTTTCTATTGTTCTACCGCACAAAAGTTTTGCACCCTAGGTTCCAATCCGACTCTAGCATAACAATTCTAAGAATGTAAAGATATGAATTGAATTGCTCAAAAGTAAATGCTCAAAGTAAAGAGAGGGAGAGGAACGCGGCGATGTTTTTCCCAGGTATCGAATAGTCGCCACTCTCCACTAGTCCTCGTTGGAGCACCCACGCAAGGGTGTAGCTCCCCCTTGATCCGTGCAAGGATCAAGTGCTCTCTACGGGCTGACTCTTCGACACTCCATCATGGTGAATCCCCCACAACCGCTCATAAGACCACTTGGGTCATCCACAAGCTCCGTCGGATGATCACCAAGCTTCCAATCACTACCGAGCCATCTAGGTGATGGAGATCACCAAGAGTAACAAGCACAAACTCTCACTTGACCATGGCAAGCCTAATGAGAAAGGTGGATGCACTCTTGCTTGCGGTCCTTAATCTTGGATTCTCAAATCTCAATCACCCCACTAGGTTCTTGCTCTCCCTTGCACTCCAAAGTGTTTTCTTAGCTGAACAAATGAACAAGAGAGCTGAATTAGACGAGTAGGAGATGTATTTATACCACCCATTCAAAACATGACCGTTACTGTCCAACTCAGCAAAATACGTAGTGACCGGACTCGCAGGTCCACTTGACCAGGTGCAGGTCAGTATATCACGGCTACAGCACGCGTGCCTGTCAGAGATGACTGTTGGAGTGACCTGATGCTAGTCAGCATCCGGTCAGCGCCCACCTGATGTGTCCGGTCACTGAAATTCTTCTCTGGACCCTTACTGTTGTTGACCGGACTCCACAAGCCCTACGTCCAGTCATTTTCCTTCCTACGTCCGGTCCTGTGTCAGCACCGTAGCCCTACTGCTACAGTAGCACACAACTACGTGTCATGTGCCAATCATTGTGCTGCATCCGGTCACTCCTTGACTTCTGCTGCGCGCGCTGATCACTGATCGGACATAGCACCTGTGAGTCCGATCATCACCAAACCAGCGTCCAATCAACATTTTGACCCTCCATTCACTTCCAATTCAAAATCCTTTATGAATGAAGTTGACTCCACTTGATCTTTGGGCAGTCCCTGAGCTACCTAGTGCTAAGTTTGACAAGTGTGCACCACACCTAAACCATTAGACTCACCTAGGTCAAGCTACTAGTTCATACCCCCTTAATAGTATGGTCAAAGGAAAAACAAAGTCCTAAACTACTCTAAGTGTCTCTCCAACGCCAATTGACACTTAGAACTAGTCCATCCTTAATCTTGTCATCCATCCTTTGAAAACCAAAACGATTTCCATCGATAGGGGCATGAATACCATAGTTGCCCAATCAACCATCATTACCATGACCCAACTGAAATTGCCTCTACAAAACACATGTTAGTCATAGTAATCTTGTGTCATCATTAATCACTAAAATCCAACTAGGGGCCTGGATGCTTTCAATATCATGTCTTAAAACCGAGCTCTTATTTTACATGTTACTCCCTCAAAATACCCTATTTACTTGCCTCTTTTGGTGGATTCATTATTTTTTTGAGATGTAATTGGGGTGTTCTTAGACCTAAGCATTTTGCGGGCTGAGCTAGGTTCGGGCCGGGCAAAAAAAAGCCCAGCTATTTTAGGCCAAAAAAGTCCCGCCCATGACTGTTCCACTGGGCAAGTCGAAACTAGTTTTTTGGGCCAGGCCCGGAATTAGGCGGGCCACCCGCGCGTTTTACACTATGAAATAGCTAAAACAGTATTTTAAGCTAGGCTCAGGCCAAGAAAAAATTTTCTTGGCAGCGAGATCTGTGCCTAGGCCTTGCCTAGTAAGGTTCATGGATAGGCCAAAACCTGTCGGGCTCGGGCCGGGCCTACGAGCCGGTCGGGCCGAGCTTAATTTGCTCAGGTCTAGGTGCTAGGATATCTTGGAACCATACTTAGGCTCTCCCTTCACTAGATTTCCCACAAGCGTAGTCTATTTTTTTTCTTTTGTGCTTACTTGAGAAAATCCCTTTGAGAGAGAAATTCCTCAATTCATTGTGAAGCCTAGACCTTTTTGGAAAGATACTATGGGATTACCTTCACCATGAGTTAGTTAAAGTATGGACCAAGTTTCATAACTATTAGAGGTGATTTAGAGTGTTTTTGAACTTTTGGAGTTATAGTCCTTTGTTTTAAAGAGGCCAGGCTGGTTTTTGGAAACTAGTTAGTCCAGTTTTTACAAATTACTCCTTAAGTCCTTATTAGTATAACTTCTAGGGATTGGTTCATCATGATATTGTGAAAACTTTCTTTCAAATTTTATAATTTTTAGAGATCATTTGATTGAGTTTTGCCTTTTTCTCCAAGAACTACCTATGTTGTTTTCTTTTTTTTAAACAAGAATTAACTCTGCTTTTAAGAAAGCAACAAGGTAACAGGGTATGTTGGGGTTACCAGCCACATTACAGTTCCAAGAAGAAGGACTAGCACAAAGGCTATTACAAGAAGGCAAAAACATTCAGTTGACTAAATTTCTACTACATCAGTTGTCATTGTAGACCTTGGCTTAAAAGTCTTCAACCATCCCAGAATTGCATCCAAAATTTGGGCCACCCTCTCCTTGTCCTTTTTCCTTCAACAATGTACTCCACTGCTGCAACAGTGATACCGCAACATATACCACATCAGTTGGAGCTTTAATAAACGTTTTCTCAATCGCCATCTTATTTTGCACTGTCCACAGTGCCCATGCAAATCCTGCAAAAAAGAAAACAACTAATCTTTTCGGCAAAGGCCCCTTGCCTTGCATCTACTTAATAGAAAGATCCTCTAAAGACAAAGGATAGGAGTCCATTTGAAAGATGTTCTGTAGAATTCCCTAGATTAATTTCGCCAAATGGCAGTGGAATAAAAGGTGATCAATAGATTTAGTACACCCACATAAGCAACAACCCAAATCTCCTTTCCACCCTCTCTTCACCAGGTTCCCAGTCACCTGTAATTTGTTGTGAAATACTTGCCAAAGGAAAAACTGCATTTCCAAATCAGACCAGCCACTCTACTTGGCATACCCTTATTAGTCAAAAATCTATACAGTGATTTTGTAGAAAAAAGTTTCTTTGGTTCTAAAGCCCAAGACACAATGTCATTCGCCTCACCCTCAGGCTTGTATCCTTGCAAGGAAATGGTCAGGTCTAGCCATCTATTGTATTCATGGACTGATAGAGTTCTCCTAAACTCTATGTCCTAGTCCTCCTCATCCCAACACTTAGAGACAGAACAATGAGGATGCCTCACCTCCTGTAAAGATTCTCATGACTAATCTTAAGAGGGACCTCCTTGGCCCAATAATCATCCCAGAACCTACATAGCTTTCCATTTCGTACCTTAAACACGACCCCCACTTAAAGAGATGGTTCACTTTATGAAGGCCCTGCCAGCACTGGGACACCTCTTTGGTCTTAGAGTCAAAGAAACTCCCCTCCCCCATATATTTTGCTTTTATGATTTTAAACCAGAGTTCATCTGGCTCTTGAAAGATCTTCCAAATCCATTTTACTAGTAAACAGTCATTCATGATTCTTGTTTTTACAATCCCAAGGCCCCCTTGATCCTTGGGTAGACAGACCATCTCCCACTTGGCCATGTGGTATTTAAACTTTTCTTCAGCCCCTTGCCAAAAAAACTTGGCTCGAATGCTATCCATTTTCCTATGCACCCCATCAGCTAGCCAATAAAAGCCCATACAATACAAAGGTATGCTGCTCAAGCAGGAATTGGTTAAAATTTGTTTCCACATGAAGTCAGAAACTTCCCTTTCCAAGGATCAAGCCTAGAGGTCATTTTTTGTGGTAAAAACCTGAAAGCCCCCATGGCTAAGTGTTGATCACTAATAGGAATTCCTAGATACTTTATAGGTAGTTCTCCCAGGACACAGTTTAGCATATTTACCATTTGTTCTTTCTCCCTCTAAGAAACCCCAAAACCGTACACCTCACTTTTGTGGTAGTTTATTTTGAGACCCGTTAGCCACTCAAAGCAATACAAAACCAATTTAAGATTAGTGATGGAAGTACTCAACCCATCTATCATTATCACCGTGTCATCAGTGTATTGGATATGTGTTATACCCCTAGGAATTAAATCCTCAAGAATTCCTTTAATATGCCCTTTTGTGCTAGCCTTATCAAGAAGCATTCCTAAAGCATCTGCGACAAGGTTGAAAAGCAAAGGAGAGAGGGGATCTCCTTGCCTTAAACCTCTAAAGGTTTTAAAATAGGGACTCCTTTCCCCATTCACATTCACACAAACCTTACCACCCTTCACTGTTTTCATCACCCAAGAGATCCAAACCAAAGGAAAACCTTTTCCTTTCATGACCTGTTCTAAAAAGCTCCACCTCACTCTGTCATATGCTTTTTCAAAATCTAGTTTTAAAATAAGACCCCTCTTCCTAGAAGATTTCAATTCATGCAAAACTTCATGGAACACTACAACACCCTCCAAAATATTTCTCCCTTCAATAAACCCAATTTGATTCTTACTGATGACCTTTTTAGCTACTGGAATTAGTCTGTTGGTCAGAATCTTAGTAAAACACTTAAAATCAACATTTAGCAAGCAAATGGGTTTGAAGTGTTTGATATTATTTGCTTCCTTCAGTTTAGGCACAAGAGTGATGACTCCATAGTTTAATCTCTTAATAACTAATTTGTCATTGTAAGAGTATGTGAACATGGCCATCAAATCCCCTTTCAAGAACTCCCAAAACTTTTTAAAGAACACCACCCCATAGCCATTTGGGCAAGGAGCAGAGTTTTCTTTCATCCCCATCACTACTTCCTTAATCTCCTCCATGGAGAAAAGTTTAACCAACTCTAGCTTATCTTCCTCAGAAACTTGTAAGTCAACTGGCCAAAAATCAGATTTCAACAGAAGACTACAAGGTTCATTGTGTCCAAAAAGGCCTTTATAGTAGTCAACAATGTGAGCTATAATAGCTCCTTGACCCCTAATCTCCTCACTACCAGATTCTAGAAAGGCAATAGTTTTCTTCCTTCTTCCATTAACAAACTGGTGAAAAAACTGGGTATTTGCATCCCCTTGCAAAATCCAATTATTTCCCACTTTCTGCTTCCATTGTAGTTCCTCAGTTAAGTTCATTTTATCTAGAGATTCTTCTAAATTAATTCTCTCTTGCCATTCAGAGTTTCTTAAAAGTCTCTTTTCAGCTATTATATCAATTTCTTCAATTCTATTGGAAATATTTTGCATGATTTCTTTTCTCTGCCCAGACATTCTCAGACTCCATCCTCTCAAGTACTGTCTTAAGGCTTGAAGGCACCCATGCCAAATATCCAGAGAGTAAGAATGGTCAGCAAACCTCAGTTTAAATTCCCTCCATTTGGTGTACAGTAGGTCAAAAAAAACCCTAATGGTGGATCCACTTTTCTTCAAAAAAGAAATACTTAGTCCTAGGAGCCCCTTGCTCTCTAGTATCAAGAACAAGTGGTGAGTGATCAGAGTCAAATCTAGCTTTAGACCAAGCAAAACTTTGAGAGTAATTAAGATCCCAACTAGCAGAGACCAGGATCCTATCTAATTTGACCAGGGTAGGGTTTTCTGTTTATTGCTCCAGGAAAATTTGACTCCACTGATAAAAATCTCCCTAAGGTGAAAGGTACCAATGAAGTTGTTAAAAAGGTCCATTAGTTTAGGATCTCCTTGACCCTTATTCCTATCCCTATTGCTCCTAATGAGGTTAAAGTCTCCTCCTATCAGGATAGGGAGATTTTCCCTAGCACAAAAATTCGACAGCTCCAGAATAAAATCTTTTGACATATCATGTTGAGCAGGACCATAAATGTTTATCACCCAAAATAATTGGTCAGCCTATTTCTTACCAAACAACCCAAAAGGTAGCTAGCTACTTCCACCTGTTCTACCTCAAAACTTTCCACTTTTATACCCAACAATAACCCTCCTGAGCGACCCCTTGCTGGAATCCATTTCCAAGCAAAGTCCACTGTGCCAGACATGTCTTTCAACTCATGGTCACTAAACTCTTGCTTTATAGTCACCTGAATACCCACAATGTCTAGGTTTTCTTGGATAACATGATTAAGAATTAAACCTCTCATATGAGCTGTCCCCAAACCCCTAACATTCCAGAACATGCACTTCATCGGAATGTCTACAAGAATTATCTCCTATAGAATTATTAGCTTCCTCACTGTCCAGGCCTCCCTTGGCTGGATCAGTGGTGACACTTCTCTCCTTATTAGAAATAGCCTCCATGGCTAAATCTTCTAATTGAGATTCAGATAGAGGCCCTTGCCTCTCTTTCTGTTTTTCTAGATAAGCTGCATAGTTTGCCTCAGCAATTGTTGCCCTAGCAAGTTCCTCAACCCTAAAGATATCTATTTGTTCTTCCACATTTTCAACCTCAATGTCCAAATCTAGAATGACTTCCTTAAGACTAGCAGTAGCAGTATCATTGAGCACAGTAAAAGAATTTTGGGAAGAAACAATACCTGTGGTGTTGTCTTTAGCTTTAGCCCTATTTATTGCTTTTGTAGCAATGGGGATGCCATCCCTTGGCACCCTGCTGCTAGTCCTTGTTGCCACCACCACCTGCTTCCTCTTCTTCTTCTTGGACTTCCTAGTCTTGGGAGACTGCCACCCCTAGCAGACATTCTCCATGTCTGACTTCTTGCTCTGGTTAGAAAGATAATCCATAAAATCCTCCTCATCAAGCTGTAGTGGGTTCTTGTGGCTTCCCTCTTTCATGCTCCTATTGTCAGGTGTTGAAAACCCAACATTTGCAGATCCTTGGATATCCTTCTCATTTATGACATTATCCTCTTGAGTAAGTTCTCCAGGCCTCTCCTGTTCTTGTGAGTCATGTTCAGTAGAGAGAATCAACTTTGGCCATTTGTTCCTGTCCATAAGGAATGGGCCATCTGCACCATGGACAATGTACTAATCATCATTTCCAGTCATCTCAACCTCCTTGGTGATATTGGTCTTAACCCCGATTTTATCAGCAGCCCCTTCCATGGGTGTCTTGTTGTCCATTTGGCCATCCTTCTCCAGTGACTTGTTCAGGACCTCATGTATTAGAGATGTAGAGCTTGTATCCACGATCATATGCCCAACCTCTGGGTGGAAGGCAGCAATAGGAGGAACTAAGACTCCTTTTCCCAAATCATGACTCCCCTAAGGTTTCCTCCCCCAAGCAATCTTCCATCGAATCATCTTGATTGGCATCCATGTCTCTACCAATATTCCTAAATCTTTTGAACTTATCATTCCCTCTCATTCTTTCTCCCTGTTGATGGTTGTCAAGATCTTTGTCTGAACTTCCCTTGGGCTTCTCTAAACCTGATCCCGGCGGCCCATCTTGGCCACCATTGTAGGACCCTATGTCATCTTCCACCTTAAATCCAATGGGGATTCCAGAGCCATTGAAGAACACCTTGATTGAACCTTTGATCAGAGCTGGGTTTATGCATCTCCCCTGAACCCTTACAGGGCTAGGCTTGATTAAGCTAACCTCATCAACCACAATAGGCGCAGCGACCAAATTCACTATTTCCTTAACAATTTCTACATCTTTTGCCGTCCCTGGGATGTTGGAAACTTGTATCCATATTGTATGCAAAACTGATGTAGCTTCTGGGTCCACATTGGCTATGTCAATTTTGCCATTTAGACCATAGAGAGGCATTTCAAACTCAGATAGCTTGCTAAAGATCCCTAAAGTATTCTTATCTAGAAAGATCACCATGTATTCCTGCTTATGTGACTTCTTCACTCTAAAATCCTAGTCACCCCTAACCAAATTCTTCAGTTCCTTGGATATTTTCTCCTCAGTGGCCTCACCTTCCAAGACTGTCAGAAAACCCGTGGCCTGGTTCACCTTGATCCTTGCCTCTGGAATATCAATAGCATAAAATCCTTGACCAGGAATTCTAAAGTCACAGACCTTGAGTTTCTTGGTAGAACTGCAATCCACAACCATATGCCCTTTTTGCTTGCATTTGTAATACACTGGCTCCTTAGTACAATCTGATTGATGATGACCTCAATCCAGACAACGATATCATCTCACATCAGCAAGAGAGGATGGTCTCATACCTTCAGATAAAGATGGTGCCCCATTCCTGTCAGTAGGATGACGATCCCCTCGATTCCACCCCTGGTGATTCTAGTTCCCTTGCTGATTGTAGGTCCAGCCCCCTTGATGTCCCTGCTGTATGCCTTGCTCCAATCACCCTTGATTGAAGTTCCTTCCACCCCCAAACCTCTCCAGATCTCTATCCCCTTGCCCCAGACGTATGCCCTTGAAACCCGCCTGGTTTGGGTCGATCTGACCTCTCCCTCCCTTCTGTAGTTGGTGCCGCAGATCCTGTTCCTTCCTCAACTCACCTCCCAGCAAATCATCCTCCTCCATCCATTCTTCCTGGTGGCGCTTCCCCACGCCACGGTTGGGTTGAGCCATTGCTCCAGGCTTCACCGCCTCCACGAATGATTTTGCTAATTTGTGTGGTGGGGAAATGGCTCGAACCTTTCTTGCAAAGTGGCCAAAGCGTCTTATCTCTTCTCTGTTAGCTGGGTAGACAATATCCATACAAAGTCTCCCTTTGGGCTTGTAGAATCAACCCGGCCCAGGTCCACTCGGGGTCCAGGAATGGTCAAAGCGGGAGTCCACTGAGTTCTAGAATTGGTCATCTTCCTCCTTGCGATTCTGACTAACCAACTGATTATCGAGTTCACCCATGGTGGATCCAAGCCTCCGCATCTTCTCCATGGACTCTTCCAAGCGATCAGAAGCAGCTGCCAAATCTCTTATCTCAGAATCCCATTTCTGATTAGAGAACATGTGACATTTGATCTCATTTTCCGTCTGCAGACGCAGCTTTTCCTGACCCCTCGCGTCGTCGGATGATACCCAGATGCATCCACGCACCATTCGCTGAATTTTTGGGGAATCATCATCAAACGTCTTTGAGCACCCTTGCCCAATTGGATACTCTCTTCGATTGAAGGCCATTTGTCGTGATATAGAGTATCCCCTGTCTCCGTAGACAAACTCGAACCCTCGCCATGAACAACACTAGATCCCTCCCCAGATCCCTGATCCCCCTCCGAATGTAGCGCGAAGGGCAGAGGCGTACCTAGGTTAGCAGCTCGCCATGCATCCCTTTGGCAGAGAGCATCCGTCACCGGGGCAGAACTTGCACTCGCCTCCACCCGCCCGCAAGTCGTCGAGATCCGCGAGGTCACCTGCGTCTGGGATGAAGCACTAGCAGAGGCGCCCGTCTTTCTGTAGTCGCTCGTAGGCTTGCTCGCCGGCGAGATTGTCGGGGACGTCGTTGCGCCCGCGGAGGTCACCCTGTCGCCTCGCGGCGAGACCCCCAGTCCCGTCATCCGTCCCAAAAGGCTGCCTATTCCGCTATCTTGTGCTTCTGCCACCTTGGCGATCTGTGTGACGAGATCATCTACCTATGTTGTTTTCTAGAGAAACAGGCTGACCGATTTGGGCATACCAGTTATGTCGGGTTTTATTGTGTTTTGGTGTTTCCACTATTATTTGTTGGTTCGGCTTTCATATCTTTCTAGCCTTATTTTAAATGTTATAGTAGGTATATTGTGACTACGTGATCTTGAATTCTTGATAAGAACTAGAATAAAGACGTGAGTGGCAAATGATTAGTGACTTTGTGAGAGGTGAATACGAGAGGGATTAAATGTGACCGGCCCCTAATAATAGCAAAAGGCTGAGGGCCCATTTGTTTGATCCCAAAACCAAGGGGATTGGGAGGGATTGAGGCTGATTAAGAGAGTGTCTGGGACTGCTCCACTCTATGTGGCACCGCTTCTTGTTTTTTAGCCAAACAGGTTCAGCTCCACGCACACTGCTTGAGGAAAAAATGTGGAGTTATGAGAGTATCTAAAGAGGTGCTCCACAAGCTTTAAGATTTTTATGGAGCTGCTTAACGATAAAGTTCATGTAGTAGTCCCATACATGCCCTAGAAAAATCTCCCTCAATCTCCTCCAATCTCTTTAATTACCAGGATAGCCGAACAAGGCCTAAACGTGTCATCACCTTTTTAGTCATTCAATTTTCTCTACAATGCACATGTATTGAGAAGGAATGGATTTATCCAAACAAGCTTTTTGCTATATCAAACCTACAAATTATTCACAGCCAAAATCTGTAGGTCGGATATTGATTGAACAAATGCCAGAGGCCTTTTCCTTTTATTTTATCTGATGAATGGAGCACATGGTCCATGAATTTTCCTTGTAAACCCTGTACCTCTGCTATGTTAGTACGGGTAGGTGCTGCACATTGGCGTTTGGAATTTGATGATTGTGTCATGTCGCCCCGCACATTGCATCTGCCGGCAGCTCAACTGTGGACGCACACGCACGGAGCTGGGTGTTGGCACGCGCACGTGTAGACGACTGACGAAGCAATCTTGGAAGCCATCTTTCCATGATCGTAAAGATTCGTAACGAGGACGACACGAGAACCGATGCAGATTAGGCCACCGGTCATCATCACCATCACCGTCACGGTGACCCGGCCCCACGACGACTCAAGATTAACCAAACCAACCAACTATGCTACTCCGTTCATTACACCCATTCCTGGCTGCGGTGACGAATTAACCATGGTACAAAGCACTGGAATACAAGAATTGATACTAGTAGCTTAGCTCGAGAAGATGCAGGTCTGAAGCTGTGTGTGGCCTCTCTACGCATTCCTCTTCAATAATCTTCAGAAGACATGGACAGATCTGAAACGACGCTAGCTGGAAGATTCAGAGCACGATTGATTGAAGATAGAGGAACCGACTGGAAGATTCATGGTGAAGCAATACTGGAACTCTGAAAAGAAAAAAATCAAACGAGAATGGGAACACTTACTGCAAACAAGAAGACTTCATTGCTGCCGGCAGCAAGCACGAGTTGTTCAGATCACAGCAGAGATCACCGTCGTCTTCTTCCCTGACTCCGTGATGGATTAAGCTGTTGAGGGGAATGAAGCCTGGTCCGAGACCGTCCGATCGAGAGGACGCCGCCGGCCGACTGTCCGGCCGGTCTCGCGCCAGACGACATTCCCCTCAACAAGACGATCGTCAGAACGAAGGAAGACGGAGGAGGAAGAGGACCAATCGACCGCGAGTTTCTTCTTCTTCTTCTTCTTTCTTATACATACAGGCTGCCTGCACCCTGCAGCAAATGATGCTGCCTTGTGGCAGGCAATGGCGTCAAGTCCACAAGCAATCCCCTTTCTAGCCGAGCTGAGCTTCTTTGCTGCTTTCACACTACATCTTG
Source organism: Saccharum spontaneum (assembly GCA_022457205.1). Taxonomy (NCBI): domain Eukaryota; kingdom Viridiplantae; phylum Streptophyta; class Magnoliopsida; order Poales; family Poaceae; genus Saccharum; species Saccharum spontaneum. Next base: position 23,054,815 of record CM039582.1, on the reverse strand, counting down.
CATTGCCTGCACAAGTACACCAACAAATCTTTGCATTGCCTACGCATCACAACGCCATGTCTGCAATGTCAAAAGGAGATTTATGTCAAGGGGACGGACTGACAGAGACATTTAGTCATGGTCATGCATTTGAATATGGGCATACGCATTTAATTAGTCGCAAATCGCAATCATGAGTAATATATGCTCAGCTATGATGATTATGCAAAAACTTGGCACCAAGATTCCGTGAATAATAGTCAACTATGCAGATAAGATTATAGACCCAAAAGCCAATTAGTCCTTTCTGAAATTTTAGCCATCATCATTACGCTTATTCTTGGCTATGATTAAGCATAATATTGAGTTGCTGGGGGAAAGGATTAGTAAAAGGGTTTGTTCTTTCAGGAGTACTTGACTCTGACATCAGTTCATGATTTTTATTCCCCAGCAAAGACCAAATTATTATAGGGGGTTTCTTTATATTAGCTTTGCATTACTGCATTGCATTGCATTGCCCGGCTGTTTTGATTCCAGGCTTAGCACTTAAGAAACCACGGTCTTGAGGCACCGTGCTCCGGCTGGCTGTGCTACAGAAAACAGAGCTTTATTTTTTCTGATTCTGAGGCTGCGGATGACAAATGGATCAGAGAAAAACAGTCTTGTTCTCCTCTTTATTTCTTTATTGCCATCTGGCACTAATGGACAAATATTTTCTTCACCTTTGCGTAATTTGTTTTTGTTATTCCTTTTTTTGGTGGGCAGACCATAGCAGAACTTCACTGTCAGGCTTTTCGATTGCTTTTGTTATTTCTTTGCTTAATCCACTTGAATAACTTTACTGAAAGAGCAAAATTCACCGCCGATCCCTGAAGGCCAGCGATATCATCCAGGTCCTGAACTTCTAAAGTGATATATGTGGTTTCCTGAACTTGGCCGATGGTGTCATTCAGATCCCTAAACTTTCAAGGTGATCACCGTAGGTCCCAAACTTGATAGGCGCTGTCATCCTGGTCCCTGAACTTTCAAGGTGATCACCGCAAGTGCCTAAACTTGACAAACAGTGTCATTCATGTCCAAATATAATAATATTAAAAGTTACCTATAGTATTAAAAGTTTTCTCTATTAAAAGTTACTTCTAATTTTAGTATTATTTTAAAAATTTTAATAGTAGTATTATAGAATTGACTTTTCTCTATTATTAATACTATAACATTATTATTAAAACTTATTACTATAACACTATAATTAGAAGTTCTAATACTATAATACTACTATTAAAAGTACTATAGTATTATAGTATTAATAATAGAGAAAAGTTATTTCTATAATGCTACTATTAAAATTTTTAAAATAATAGTAAAATTAGAAGTAACTTCTAATAGAGAAAACTTTTAATACTATATGAATTTTAATATTATTTTAATACTATTAATGATACATAAATATTAAATTAATTTTAGTATTTTTTCTATTTTAGTTTAAACCTAACATATTTGTTGTTGTAAATAATTTTAATATTTTAATTTATTTTTTGCTGATGTAAATCATTTTATATAATTTATATTTTCATGATAAATATTATATAAATAATGATTGATTAATTGACACATATTGGATCCACGTCTAACGTACAGTCAGCGTGCCACGCCAGCTTATGGAGTAGGTTAAATCACATTTAGACAGGAATGATACCGTTTGCCAAGTTTAGGGACCGACGATGATTACCTTGAAAGTTCAGTGATCAGGATGACACCGCCGCCCAAGTTTAGGGACCTGCGGTGATCACCTCAAAAGTTTAGAGATCTGGATAACACAGTCTGCTAAGTTTAGGGACTCATAGATATCACTTTAGAAGTTCAAGGACTTGAATGACACCACCGGCCAAGTTCAGGAACCAGTGGTGAAATTGAAATTTTACTCCTACTAAGACATTTGTGAAACCTAAATGACACCTAAAGATATGGAAAAACTTACTGGCCACGAGTGAGATACACCCTGCAACAGAAAGAGGGTCCTTTTCTCAAGCCTTGAAGATCTTTCTTCTCTGCTCTTAAGAGTACTCATGAACAAATCCATTTTATTCGCATAATTCCTTCTCTTTCTTTTTTTCATTTTTCTGTTCATTTTGTTAGAATTTATTAAATATTAAGCTTTTTCGGTTGACAGGAGATCAAGTTCATCTTCTACTGCCTACTTCCTCCATCCCTAAATATCTGTTGCTATTGGTGTTCATGCCACAAGTTCAACATGATTTGTATAAAATACGTGCAACATTTATATTTTCAAATAAATTTATTAAAATACTAGATTCAAATATCTTTCCAATGATACTAATTACCATAAGTATTAATATTTTTAAATATATATTTAGTTAAAGTTGTATATAGGGAAACGTAAACGACAGATATTTAAGGACAGAGGGAGTATCTGGCGTCAACATGGCTTCTAAGTTCCTAGACTTAAATAACTTTATTGAAAGATAAATTTAGAACGTCAATCTTTCACCACGGCCGTTCGTTCCATGTCGGTCAGTCCAGACGCGGCTAGCTGGACCGCGGACCGGCCCACAGGCCTGCTCCTCTCATCGGCATATACAGTTTCTCTAAAAAAAAAAAGAAAAGAAAGCGACGTCTTATCTTCTCCATTCGCTTCGGCTCCACCGCACCACCCGCCCTTCGGTCACATACGCACGAGCTTTGCTATCGCTTGTGTCCGCATGAGGGCCACCTCCATCCGCATACGCATAGCATCGAGTGACGCCGCTAGCCGCGGACGCATGAGCTCCGCCGGTCCGTGGTGAGGGAGACCGTTGCTGCCTCCACCACGGGGTCCAGACACCTGGTCGGTGGTTAGAAAGACCTCCGCCTCTGCCTGCTCAGCTCGTTGCGGCCGGGTGTGGAGCTCGCCCGCATGCAGCTCACGGCAGCCTGGGCGGAGCCCGCCCACGCACATCTCGCGCCCGCCTACCCAGTTCGCCGTGGCCGGGGTGGAACTTGCCCACGTACAGCCCTTGATGGCCAGGATAGAACTCCACACACTGAAAAGGATCCATTCTCCCGAACAACAAGAAGATGTTACACTAGAACTACATGTTGCAAGTGTTTATTTCAAATGTTTCAAATGATTCAGAGGTATGTTGCAATTGTTTTATATCGATGTTGTAAAAGTAGATCGGGATGTTGCACATGTTGCAATGATGTTTGTCCTAAATATTTTTCATATGTTTTAGACATATGTTGCAAGTGTTTCTATTGACACCAAAATTTGGTTCGAAATACGAAGGCCATGAGATCAGAAACTTGTCAGGGAGAAGCCGAAGTAACTCAGCAAAGATCGGCTAACTAAATTGCCTTCAACTAGGCAAGATGACGTCATGGACCCCATCGGCAAGAACGACCAGGCATGAAGCGAAAAGACACAATGGACTTCGTAGAAGGGAAAGAGTGAGGTCTTATCGTAATTTAGAAAGCTTTATTTTCTTTTTCAAATTTATAACCGGTCTTGTTCGACCATGACTCGTAGTCAAGCCTCGAGTATAAATAGTGAACCTCTACTATTGTAATAGACATCTCTCATCATCAACCAAATAAGTATATTTACTTTTTGGCTTACGCTACCCCTTAGGAGTAGGAGTAGAGTAGATTTTGACGAGTTTTTTGGGCAGGCAGGGCTGCATCAGACGACCTGACCTCTAGCTTGTTTGTGAGTATCCGTCATGACTTATATTGTTACTTGTGAGGCTGCAACAGACGACTGGTCTCTTACAAGTCACAGTATAAGTCAGTTATCGATCTATATTGTTATTTGTAAGGCTGCAACGGACGACTAATCTCTTACAAATCATGGTATAGATTAGTTATCGATTCGTATCAACCTTTATAATGCTGCAACAGACGATTGATCTATTGTAAATGTTGGTATTAATCAAAGTTATCAATATTGTGTTAACTGTTTAATATAATATCACCAATTATCCGATCTAGATTGAGATTTGTTAGTCTTATTATTTTGATCTATCGTCTGCTGGTTATTTTTATGGTCGAATTCGATTTTTGACGTTAGATCATGTTTGATGACTAATCTATCTCAATCCTAATCGTACATGGTGGATGTTTGAAGTCGGGTTCTATTAAGAGAGATTCATTGATCATTAGTGTCCGGAATAACTCCACTATCAATGTTGCATCAGCCAACTCGATCTGTTGGTAGCATGTCAGATTAGACATTGTCGATTAGTAGATCTATCTATTAAGAAGAGCATGACGTCAACCACCTGCTATGTCTCCATCAGCTATTTAGCCGATGGCCTGAGCTTTCACGCTATAATATGTCCTCACGATTTCTTTGTGATATAAGTAGATCTATCAATTGCTGGTCTCTGATCTAGGGTCCTACTGTCAATGCTGCATCAGACGACTTGACCTGTTGACGGTACAATAGATTGAGTCTAGTTGTTTGTAGATTTATTTATATCCAACGGATGAGTGATCATATGCTATATGACAAGATCACCAGAATCGGCTATTTTAGCCGATAACCTGTTTTGTTGAGGATGTACTGGCTATTTACATGCTTTTATTTGTTTTTATCTTGGTCGAAAGCTAATATGTTTCTCACATGAATGCTTGCACGTCTATCCTTACATCTTTTGCATGTTTTCATGATTATCGGCTAGTTAATATCTATATACTTGAGTAACTGATAATTGCCAATATGCTTATTTTACTTACCATGTATCATGAACAACTTGGATATTGACTCTATAGTCGATAGCCTTATTTTCATCGGCTACTTAGCCGCATATTTAGAATTGTTTGGACAAACACCGGCATGTTTCACCTTAAATTAATGATCAATTTTCTCTCCTTGTCAATTGCATGGTCAAATTGACTAGCACGCCCTTAGTCACGACCATCCGATCCGGTGTCTTCCTAAGTCTAGGGAGAGCTCGGGATCTACGCAGTTTCTCTTGGCTTGCTGTGTGTCCCAGCGGCCCGTCACCTTTTGCCGCCGACTATAGTTTCATCTAGATGTTGCATATACATGCATGTTGCAAGCATATATTTCAAGTGTTTTATGTGTTTCATACATATATTGCAAGTGTTTTATCTGGATATTGCATTTGTATTGCAATGGCTACAAATGTATTTTCTTAGTGTTTCACACGTAGGTTGCAAGTGTTTCAATTGTTTTAGACGTATGTTGCAAGTGTTTTATCTAGCTGTTGCAAATGTAGATCTTGGTGTTGCACATGTTGTAGTGGGACATCCACCTGTTGCAGCTATTGGGCCCGCCTTCATGCCCGTGGGTGTGGAGAGGGCGCCACGGTGTGGGCACGGGACACGAAGCGCGTGTGGGCCATAGTGCGAGCGTGGGACATGAAGCGGCATGTGCCACAGTATAGGCACGAGACAAAGAGCAGCATGGACGCCCATGTGAAGTAGGCGTAGCAGGCACGGGCATTTGAACACTAGCCTCGTCCAGACGTTCCGGGCGCTAGACGTTACACGCCGACGAGGATCCATTCTCCCATGCAATAAGGAGATGTTGCACTAGAACTACATGTTACAAGTGTTTATTTCAAGTGTTTCAAATGATTCAGAGGTATGTTGCAAGTGTTTTATATCGATGTTGTAAAAGTAAATCGGGATGTTGCACATGTTGCAATGATGTTTTTAAATGTATGTTCCAAATGTTTTTCATCTGTTTTAGACGTATGTTGCAAGTGTTTCATCTGGATATTGCACATACATGCATGTTGCAAGCATATATTTCAAGTGTTTCATGTGTCTCATATATATGTTGTAAGTGTTTCATCTGGATGTTGCATTTATTTCACAATGGTTACAAATGTATTTTCTGGTGTTTCAAACGTGTGTTGAAAGTGTTTCAATTCTTTCAGACGTATGTTGCAAGTGTTTCATCTAGCTGTTGCAAATGTAGATCTTGGTGTTGCACAAGTTGTAGTGGGATAGCCACCTGTTGCAGCTACTGGGCCCGTCTTCATGCGCATGGGTGTGGAGGGGGCACCACGATGCGGGCGCGGTGTAACACCTCAAGTGTTTAGTTCCATAATTGCATTGCATTTGCATAAGCATAAGCATGCATCATTCATGTTTGTTATTTTATGTGATGCAACACATGTGATTATTCTAGAAGTTTTGTTTGGCTCATATCATGGGATACTTGATAGTTGGTGTAACAAAAAGGTAGAGTAGCCAATTATGTCCCACAACACCTTAGTTATACTTAGGGTAACTCTTGGAGCAAGGTTCATGTTGATCAAAATTACAAAAATGCCCTCCAAGAGATGGTTGACCACCATTTGGCCCTAGGATGCTCTAGTTTGACCAATTAAAAAGTCTAGCTTAGAGACCTTGCATGGAGGAGCACCCATAAGCAAAGTTGTAGGGAATTTTATAGGGAACAAAAGTCTCAATATGACCATCTCATGAAACTGACCAGAACATGCCCAAAAGTGGCCCACAAGTCAGCTAGAGGGGCTGCCTCAACACTTAGAATTTTTCTAAGTCTTCAATTGACCCTCCAGTTTTACTGAGGCCTACTTTAGAAGCTTGTAGTTTGCAAACCAGGTCAAACCAGCTTCCACTCATATTGATAAACTTGTAGTCCTCATGTAGCTCTACAACATTGCCAACATCACCCAAGTCTGGTTCTCCATAGTTTACGAGTTATAGTGTCAAGAAGTTAGGGTTTCAATCGGTTGTAACCACTGAAATCACATTTCAGTTTCACCGAGCACCACTTGAGGTCACTGTATCTCACCAACTAAACCGAACCAGCTCGTGATGCCTTTTACAAACTTGTAGTGCTCACATAGGTCTACAACTTTGTTAATTGGAGGTTTCACTAAAACGAGCTGGTTTAGGAGTAAAACATCGACGAAGTTGCCCTGTCAGTCGATTACAACGGCGTCTTTCAACTCGTTTCAGTTTTGTCAGAGAAGGGGGAGTGGCCGACCGGCCACAGGGCCTCGCCGACGCGTGGACACGCGGTGGCGACCGTACGCCGGCCCTGGCCCCACCGGTCAGACCATGGCGCCTTCAAGACCGCCACGACGCGTCGAGGCTGCCTCCATTCCCTCCCCCTCCCTCATTCGGTCTAAAAACGCCAGAACCGAGCCACCATTGCCGCTCCAACTTCGGCGAGCTCGCGCGCGTTTTCCACCGCACCACTGGCCACCAAATCACGCCTGTCCTTCCGCCTCATCGCCCCGCACCTCCTCGACCAACCAGCGGCTTTGATTGAGCCCGAGGTGAGCCGCATTGTCACCGCCGCCCGTCCCCGAGAGGTCACCGGAGCTCCGCCATGAAGGCTCACCATGGCCGGGGTAGCTCGGGCCTCTCTTCGTCTTCCCTTTCTACCTCAATCGCTCCGCCTAGCTGCAGTGAAGCTCGTACCGAGCTTAGATGGGACCGTGCGGCCTCACCGGCGGCGGCACACCACCACCCGACCCTCACCGGCCACCGCTCGCGGTGACGAGCCCCTCCCACTCCAACCCAAACCCTCCTGCTTGCACGAATCGAAGCACCGTGTGACGGGGAACGCGAGGGTGTGCTTGATTTCCCGAGCGAGCTCCCCTCCGACGAGCTTGAGCTCGCCGGAGCTCGTGGTTCGCCGCCCCCCTGCCCTCTGTCACTGACCACGGGGGCCCGCATGTCGGTGCCGCGCGCGGGCGGGAGTCCGAGCGGGCCGCGCGCGCGCGTCATGGGCCGCGTGTAAGGTCCAAATAGGCTAGAGGGGGGGTGAATAGCCTAATTAAAACTTCTACAAGAATTACTTAACCACAAGTTAGTACAAAAGGTGGCGGAGCAAAATGCACTAGCTCTAACTAATTAAGCAAGCCGCCTACACAAGTCTAGTACAAGGCTATCCACTAAACACAACAACAACAAGCTAGAAATAAGATGTAATACGAGAGAAGAGCTTCGAGTGATTATACCGCCGTGTAGAGAAGAGAAGTACCAATCAATCAATCACACAAGAGAAATCCTCGGGAAGAGAATGACACAAGAATTTATCCCGAGGTTCACTTGCTTCCCGGCAAGCTACTCCCCGTTGTGGCGATACACCCACTTGTCGGTTCGCGAGCTAATCGACTATCAAGAGTCGAGCCCTCGGCGGGCGCCGCACAACCGCACACAAGATGGGGATCCTCCAAGCCACGAGCTTCACTAGAGTATCCAATTTGCGAACTCCCGCGGGGAAGGATCAAGAACCCCTTACAACACTTGGCGAGGGCTCCAACAATCTCCAATTGTGAGCTCAATCACCTCCGCTGCTCCAAGCCGTCTACCGTGTCGGGAAACACGGAAGAGTAACAAGAAATCCGCAGCAACTCGAAGATCAAGTGCCTCTAGAATGCAACTCTCAAGCAATGCACTTGAATCTCACTCAATCTCACTCAAGATGTGCAACTATGCAAAGAGATGAGTGGAGAGGTTGTTCTCTAGCTCAAAGGATGTCTCTAGGTCTCAAAATGTGCAAGAGATGCCCTCAAACCCCGGACATCCTCTATTTATAACGAAGGGGTACGCAGCTAGCCGTTACGGACGACGCAGCGAAAAACGCGCTGACCGGACGCTCCGGTCAGGGTGACCGGACGCGTCCGGTCACTACGCGACAAACGGAAACAGTGCGCGTCAGAACTAGCCGTTGCCCTGACCGGACGCGCTCAACTGAGTGACCGGACGCGACAGTGCCAGCGTCCGGTCGTGTTCCAGTAAGCTCCAGCTGCGACCGGACGCGTCCGATCGCACGTGACCGGACGCGCCCCGCGTCCGATCGGCACTACGCTGCGCTCGGCCTCTCTGGACGCTTGACCGGACGCTCCGGTACCGTGAGGGACCGGACGCGCCGGTCGCGCGCTTTTCTTTTACACCCAGTTGAACTGACCGGACGCGCCGCGTTGAACTGACCGGACACGTCCGGTGCAGCGTCCGGTCAACGCAGTGACCGCCGTTCGCCTCCGTTACTTTTTCGACTTCCGGCGCAGTGGAAAATAGGCATTTCATTTCCTCAAAAACGCCTAAATCCCGCGCTCGCACGCTCGACGGGAGGGAGAGCGAACCCCAAACCCCATACTACCGTTCAAACACCACCGCCTTCGTAAATGTGCTAACACCACCAAGTGTACACCATCAATGTGCATGTGTGTTAGCATTTCACAAACATTTTTCAAGGCATTATGTTGGCTCTCAACTAGATCCTAATGCATATGCTCAAGACATTGATCTAGTGGCACTTGATTCCCGAGCTAACCGTGATTGCCTCTCTTGATAGTCGGCTATGTATCCTAAATCCGGTCAATCACTTCTCTACTCATCTTAGACCGGCAAAAGGAAAACCCTATGGTTATACCTTTGCCTTGCGCTCTTAGATCCTTCTCTTCCACTTGATCATCATGTCCATCATATTATGTGCGTCTCCACCATGATCTTGCTCATCATTTCATGCACCAAATCATGTGGTCTTGTGGCCATCTCTCCATGCCATTTCCACCTCCATCACATGTTGCTTATGCCTAGCTTAATCACACTTGATACAATAGCATTAGCAACTTGGTGTCATTAATTACCAAAACCAGCTTGGGCTTTCACCGCGCCTGTTCCCGGGCCGGCCCAGTTTCGATTGAAATTTATTTCATTTAATTATTTTTGTCACAAATTTTGTGGTAGTTTGGAAAATGTAGATCTAGGGTTGTACTTGCTCAAAAATCATGAGATAAATTTTGTTATCATCTACATGATGTGTAGTATTTTAGAAAAATATAAATCTGGTATGTGATGTTTAATTTCTGGGAGAATTTAATAGATCTTTTAAATGTGTTTTGAAATGCATGCAAATTTGTTAAATATATATCTTGAGCTGTAGTATCCCAAAAATTATGAAATTTGGTGGGTAGGTTACTTTATACTTGCCCTAGCTCTGGTAAAAATTTGGGCATTAGTACTTAAACACTTTTCAAGTTATAAGGCTATCTTGTTATTCTAAGAAATAATTGAATGAATTTTAGTAATTTTTCTACATGTGCAATGTTCTTGTAACTTTTTGGAGAATGTCTTGGTACCCTAAAGTGTCCAATAAAATTATGAAATCTGTTGTTTGATACTTTTCAATATGATGTATTAATTATACAAAAATCAGCCTTTTGGACTTGTGAATTTTGTATAGGGAGTTCTTGTAAATAAAATTTGTTCAAATTTTTACAGTGGTCACTTCTTGGGTCAGAGAGCCCCCTGTAATTTTTGTAGAATTTTAGGATCAGTTTACATATATGTTTAAAATTCCACTTAATTAAGTAAGTAAATTAAGAAATGAGTATAAATAAATGTTCTAGGTGGTCACACCCTACTTTCTGGTGTTTTTGTGACCTATGTGAACTTGTGGTAGCATTAGTTTAGTTTTTAGGAATATTTGCCACATAAATAAATATTTAATCCTTTCAATTCTAGGTTTTCTGGACAGCTGGTAGTATTTCTAAGTTTGACCTTTGATAAATATGGTTGCTGGAAAACTTGTAAATACCAAAGTTGCATTAAACTTGATAAACTAGTTTGTGTCAAAATTTGGGAGCATTTGGCTTAGTAGTTTGAGAGTCATTGCTGTTTTAAGTGGCAGTCCAGAATCTGCTACTCTCTGTTTAGAGAGAGAACAGATTCTGGAACCTATGAAATTTGACATGGAAAACTTAGGAGTTTGGGGTTGAGGTCTGAAAATGAAGTGTAGTGCATTTCTTAGGCTTTCCAGATTGTCTTAGATCATATCTTTTAGAGTTGGGAATCTCCAGTTATGTTAAAAACAATTAGCTGCTGTCCAGAATGTTTTACTGTGGTATTTTGCTGATTACGTGTGGTGTGGTATCCTAAGAAATGCTACTCTTGTAATTGTTAGGTGTTAGGGCCTTAACTGAAGAAGAGCAGCTTTATGTTAGGTTGAGTAGATTAGGTGAGTACTTCTCTACCGGAGAGGAAATTTGCACCTACTCTTTTGAAGTGATTTGAATAGAGCTTTAAAAATATTGTAATGCATTTCATTCCGAGCATACTGCATCTTTCACTATGCATCCATGAGATTTATTATGCACTCATGCAATAGGTGTTCCGGAGGGGGTAATACTCCTCGAGTTCGAACAAGTGGTACCGGAGGAGATCCAGAGCCAGCCGGAGCCAGCAGAGGAACCAACCGGCGGAGAAGCTTCCGAAGAAGACCTTCCTGAGTGCCCGGACCACCGGCCTTCAACTTTTCTTAAAGGCAAGCCCCGGTGCATGCTGAACCCATCATTTTACAAATCTATCTTGAGTAATTTTAATTGTTTATTGCATTAAGTTCTAGGAGTTATATGACAACACTTGTTGCATTTTACCTGTCCTTGTCCAGATATCGTACTTAATCCTATATTAATTTTAGGCACGTGTCAATGCTTAGCCCTGCTTAGTACAGTAGAAGTCGGGTGATTTCTGGTCATCCGCGAGAGATAGGATTGGGTCGTGAGTGGCTTATGGCTATCGTGATGGAACCATGCTTTAAAATGAAATTGAGACCGGGCGGGAGTTCGATGGTACAGCTGCAAGACACTTCACGTCTTGGGTGTGGATCCATGCCCGTCTGAGTCGTTTAAGGATCGATTCGCTGTACGTCCTTAAGTCATATTGAACGCAGTCTAACACTTAGTTGGCCGGATAAGTCGTTCCGACCGCGAAGCCGAGTAATGTGATTCAGGCCAGGAATCGAATGGTATGTTGCTTCTTGGAGGAGAGAAAGGATGTGCTTGGGGACATTGGCGTGAGACCAAGGGGGGTTAGAGTCCCTATCATCTAGCAGAGTGTCACCCTTGGGGTCGCGACATCATTCGGACCCACGATTCCTGAATCACACGAAAGGTGGCTTGTGCGACCCTGGCAGGGGTCTGCGCGGTGAGTGTTAGAAATACCCCTCCAGCTGGATAGGAATTCGATTCGAATCGCCGTCGCTCCCGGTTAGTGAGCACTTGACTTGAGCAGCGGCAACGTAGATCTCATTAATTGAACGGATGGTTAAGTGAATGATACAATGTTGCCACAATTTATACCTGCTATGGAAATAATGTTAATAATTGTTTGATGATAATCAAGTGCATGTTTAGTACAGGTGCTAAGATAGATGACAGGTAAATGCTAAAAATAACTGCTAGTACAGGTTATAAGAGTTTCAACTACTTATGCTTTTATGCAAATGTGGTGTCAGCTAGCCTCTTGTGTAAGCCTTGCATAATCCTTTGTGTCATATTATTTCTGGTTTATGACGGGTAAGTCTAGCTGAGTACATTCCAGTACTCAGGGTTTATTCCCCCCTGTTGCAGATGATATGCTCTTCAAGGCTTCTGCAAGACGTGTCTCCACCCTGCGGGTGATGATGACTAGATCACTAGGGCATGATCGTCTTTATGTACTTTCCTCATGCTTTTGTGGGTTGTCGATCAACAAGACTGGCAGTAGTTAATCAACTGGTGTGTGTTATGCTTCCGCTACTTTCCAAACTTGGTTTGTAATATTTGCAACTCCGTGATGTAAACTTATTTTGGATCTACTTGTGAAATGTAACGTATGATGTGTATGTTGAATGATGCGATCCTGGTTGTAAGCAGTTTGGTTTGAAATCCTTCGTGGTTTCGATTGACTACCGGGATTATATGGGCTCAAGTTTGAAAATTTGAGCGCTTCGGTGCTTGTTTTCGTACTTGTGCTCTTATAATTTGGTCGGTTCTGTTACAGCTGGTACCGGAGCATAATTCAACATTAAACACATCTTACGAGTAATTAAAAACAAAAGTATTTGTTTATGAAAAGGGTTAAACTATAAAAATTATTTTTATAGGTATGCCAGTGATCACATCCCTTAGCCCAAATAAGGACTCTTAGGTGGCTTATTATAAAGACTAACTTGGGGGCCTTGTTTGTTTTTGTTTCGTCGTCCATACGGCGTGATATTGTATGGATGCCATCCACTTGGGTGGTAATGTATGGATCCATTACCTCGACGCTCTGGTAAGTGTGAGTTGTGAGAGCATGATCGTCCAACCGGCGGTCTAGGGGAGAGTAGTTTTTGGTGACTTGCATACTTACATGTTCAAACCATGTAATTATGTAAAGCACTTAATTGTGGGCATCTATAAATCGGGTAGCTTTGATACTGAAATATGTACATCGGGGGATGTGTATATGGAAAGTATTTAGTTTACTACTTTCTTGTTTGTTTATTTTGGGAATTGTTGGGCTGCAATGAGATTTTCTGCAGGTACACTAACAGCGTAACGAGTAGACCGATAGTTTCGCTTATATGAGAGAACGTATGTATGCCACCGCTTAGCGTTAGAGCTTTAGTTTCTACTAAGGTGAGAGGGCGTACGGAACGTGCATGCATCATGTTTAATTATATCATACATGTCATTTACTCCCTCCTTAAAAATTTCAATAGTCCCGACTAAATTACATTTCGTATCCCCTAAATGATCCTCACTTTAAGTCGTATCTTGTTGATACAGATGGCACGTACTAGGATGACAGCCCGTAAGTCGACCGGAGGAAGGGTCCCTCGCCACCAGCTAGCTCCACGTGAGCCCCGTCCTGAGCCCACTGAGGTGGAAAGGTTGCGGGCTGAGTTGGCCGAGGTGACCGTTGCTAGGGATGCAGCGCGGCAGCAACTGGAGCAAGTGATCCGTGACCGTGATCAGGAAACGCTTGCAGTCCAGAGGTTGACAGTGGCAAATTGCAACTGTCAACGCATGTTGGTCCGTGTTATGGACCAGAGGGATGAAGCCTGGTACGAGGAGAACGTTCTGAGGGCTCGTCAGTTTGAGCTCAAGCAACAGTTAGAGAATGCTGAAGAATACAATGACAACCTTCATGAAGAAGTGCACCGCCTGAACAACCAGCTTAATCCTCTGCTACCTAGAAACAACAACATAGATGAGGACATGGGTTCAGGAATCTTCATGGCTGAGGATGATGATGAAGTGGAGGTCAATGGACCACAGGATGCCCCACCTGCAGAAGCACCAGAGGAAGAGCCAGAAGAAGAAGAAGACGAGGAGTTAGAGCCTGTTAGTGATGAGGACGGCGGGGAGATCCTTGACACCGACTCTGAGGACGATGCTTAGAGTAGTCATCGAGTAACTATGGTGTTAAAATCGTCTTTTGTGCCCTCACTGTGTAGGAGTGAGGCCTTGTAATAACTTGACTTTGGGATGTAAGGTTGAACCGTATGTTTCCTGAATGTTAGTTTGAACCTGTTAATTTCGATCACAAAGGGATGTCTTATTGTGTTGCGTTCGATGATGGTGTCACGATTAGCACCCTTCGGTGCCACGACGAAACCGAGGGCCTCCTATGGCACGCGACATAAGGCTGTGTTGCTTGGCACGCGCTGGTATCGAGGTGGCTAGTCATGATCCACCATGGAACTCTCTATTGAGAAGTCTCTTTGTGGTCAGTTTGAAGTAGCCTTTCACAGTCAACTAGAAATTGTGAGATTGAATCCAAGTACCATGCGAAAGGTCAAAAATCATGTAGAAAGTAACGTAAACGGTTCTGTAACTGTTGTGCTCCCTGTGAGTGAGCCTTTATCAAAGAACATCTTGTGGGATTCCCTCGTATGATTTCGTCAATTGATGCGCTTGAATGGATTGTGCGGTTGTGATGAATTATTGTGCCTTGATTATTTTGAGAAGTCCATTTCATGAAGTTAGTTTGACATATTTGCAATAATTCATCTACAAATTTCCCACATCCTCAGTGCTCATTGGCTATGCATTTTGCAGATGTCGTACAATCTCCGTCGGGGTCGTGACAATGAGGAGGAGGAACAGCCACCCCCTCCGCCACCACCTACTCCGGCTGAGCTGATGCAGTCCGTGGTAGAAGGGCAGCGCATGTTGGCTGACGCTATGCGCCAACTGGCCAATCGGGAGGCTCGTCATGGCCGCCAGGGCCCAGAACCAAATCAGTACAGTGATTTCAAGGACTTTCTTGATACAAAGCTCCCGCTCTTTAAGGAAGCGGAAGAACCACTGCAAGCCGACGAGTGGTTGAATACTATTGAACAAAAGTTTCGTCTGCTTCGCCTGACCGATGAGCTAAAAACTGAGTATGCTTCTCATCAACTGCATGGTCCAGCGGGTATTTGGTGGAGCCACTATCGTTCCACACCGACTGCAAATGTCCCGATTGCTTGGGACCAGTTCAAGGCAGCATTCCGTGGAAACTATATTCCTCCAGGTCTTATGGCAATCAAGCACACAGAATTCATGAGGCTGTCACAGGGAAATAAAAGCTTGACTGAATATCTGCAGTCTTTCAACAACCTGGCAAGGTATGCCACAGAGTTTGTGGATACCGATGCCAAGAAAATTGCTAGCTTCAAGAGGGGCCTCGGCCCAAAGTTGATGAAGACTATGGGCACTAGCAAATGTACTTCCTTTAATGATTTTATCAATGATGCTTGACCCAGGAGAACAATAATGCTATTTATTCTGCCTCTAAGAGCCGTAAAAGGGCCCTTGAGGCGAGTGCTTCGCAGTCTCGGACCTCAGCTGCACCGAGGTCTTCCCCTCGCCCACCTGCTCAGAATACAAAGTTTCGTCCGCCACAGAAGAAGCCTGCTACTAAAACTGGGTTCCGCAAGGCTTATACAGTCGCTCTGCCAAAGGGAAATTCTGGCCAGAGCAGCTCTAGTGTTCCTCCCAGCAACATGCCTTGCTGGAACTGTAACAAGCCAGGCCATTGGTCCCGGAACTGTCCTTACCCTAAGAAGAATGTCAACCAAGGTGGCCATCAGGGACACGCTCATTATAACAGTATTGAGGAAATTTCATCTGGTGAGGTGGTCACTGCTGGTAAGTTCCTAGTTGACCAACACCCTGCAGTGGTACTTTTTGATTCAGGTGCTTCGCATTCCTTTATCAGTCCTAAGTTTGCATCAAAGTTTGCACACAAGTTACATACTGTTGAAGGTGTGGGTTATTGCATTAGTGCAGCAAGTGGGAATATTTCCACAAATAAAGTAGTGGGGAACCTTAAGTTTGAGATAGAAGGGCGAAATTATTCGCTTGCTTTATTGGTTTTACCGAGTTTAGACATAGATGTTATCTTGGGCATGAATTGGATAAGTCAGAATGGGGTACTCATCGATACATCCGCTCGGGTAGTTATGCTCAGAGATCCTACAGATAAAAAGGGTTTTCTAGTACAACTTCCCAGAAAAGTTGAATTGTCGGGGGAAGTTCATGCTATGCAAGCAAAGGCGTTGGCTGAAATTCCCGTAGTAAATGAGTTTTCGGACGTTTTTCCCGATGATTTGCCGGGACTCCCTCCGGATCGGGATGTGGAATTTAAAATCGAGTTGTTGCCTGGCACGGCACCCATCTCTAGGAGACCTTATAGGATGCCTCCGAATGAGTTAGCTGAACTTAAGGTGCAGTTGAATGAACTTTTGAAAAAGGGGTTGATTCGTCCTAGCTCGTCTTCGTAGGGATGCCCTGCTATCTTTGTAAAGAAGAAGGATCAGACCTTGCGGATGTGCGTAGACTATAGACCTCTGAATGCAGTCACTATTAAGAATAAGTATCCTCTACCGCATATCAATATCTTGTTCGATCAGTTGTCCAAAGCTAAAGTCTTTTCCAAGATTGATCTGAGGTCTGGGTACCATCAGATTAAAATCTGTCCTGAAGATATTCCAAAAACAGCCTTCTCGACAAGATACGGCCTTTATGAGTATCTTGTTATGTCTTTTGGCCTGACAAATGCCCCAGCACACTTCATGTGCTTGATGAATTCAGTGTTTATGCCCGAATTGGACAAGTTTGTGGTGGTGTTTATCGATGACATCTTGGTATATTCTGAAAATGAGGAAGAACACGCTGAACACTTGCGTATTGTCCTCAGCAGACTACGTGAACATCAACTGTATGCGAAGTTCAGTAAGTGTGAATTCTGGCTTCGTGAAGTACCTTTCCTTGGGCATGTGTTGTCCGATGGAGGAATTATGGTGGATCCCACTAAGGTACAAGAAGTATTGAATTGAAAAGCTCCTACTTCGGTTCATGAGGTCCGGAGTTTTCTTGGGTTGGCTGGCTATTATCGTCGCTTCATCCCGAGTTTTTCAAAAATAGCCAAACCCATGACTCGGTTGCTACAAAAAGACACCAGGTTCGTCTGGACTCCTGAGTGTGATGCGGCTTTTCACCAACTGCGAACCCTCCTAACCTCGGCTCCGGTTTTGGCACAACCGGACATCGAGAAACCATTTGATGTTTTATTGTGATGCCTCAGGCATAGGTTTGGGAGGCGTTTTGATGCAGGAAGGCCAAGTAATTGCATATACCTCGCGGCAACTTCGGAAGCATGAGGTGAATTATCCAACGCATGACTTAGAACTGGCTGCAGTTGTTCATGCTTTGAAAGTATGGCGGCATTATCTGCTGGACAATGTCTGCAATATCTATACAGACCACAAAAGCCTCAAATACATCTTCACCCAACCCGAGTTAAATATGCGACAGAGAAGATGGCTCGAGTTGATTAAGGATTATAATCTTCAAGTACACTATCATCCTGGCAAGGCAAATGTGGTTGCGGACGCTTTAAGCCGTAAGTCTCATTGCCATTCCTTAGTTGAAACTGATTTTCATCGATCCCGCCAGTTACATCCAGCAGTCTTGTACAACATCACTGTCAGTGGTACTCTCAAAAACAGAATTATTGAACTCCAAAAGACTGATCCGGGTATATTCCACATAAAACGTAAGATGAGAGAGGAAGAAACTAAGCATTTCAGGTTAGATGACAAGGGTGTGCTATGGTTTAAGGAGAGATTAGTGGTACCTAAGGACCGAGAGCTTAGAGATCAGATCCTGTCCGAAGCACATTCGTCCAAGTTGTCCATCTATCCTGGTAGTAATAAGATGTATTATGATTTGAAGCCACTTTATTGGTGGACCAAGATGCGGAAAGAGATAGCGGCATACGTTGCTAGATGTGACACATGCTGTAGAGTTAAAGCGGTACACATGAAAGCTGGGTTACTGCAACCACTTTCTATCCCAGGCTGGAAATGGAAAGAGATAAGCATGGATTTCATTGTCGGACTTCCTCCTACTGTCAAAAATCATAACTCCATCTGGGTAATTGTTGATCGTTTGACCAAATCAGCTCATTTCATTCCAGTTAGAGTGGACTATCGTCCCACTGACTATGCTGAGTTGTACTTCAATCAGATAGTTCGGCTTCATGGGGTACCTCGTACTATCATTTCTGACCGTGGTCCCCAGTTCACTGCTCGCTTTTGGGAGCACTTGCATCACCTCCTGGGAACCAAGTTAGTGAGAAGCTCTTCTTATCACCCCCAGACGTCTGGTCAGACAGAACGAGTTAACCAAATCTTGGAAGATCTGTTGAGAGCATGTGTCATTTCATCCAAGGGTTCTTGGGAAAAATGGTTACCTCTAGCCAAATTCTCGTACAATAACAGTTACCAAGAGAGTATTAAGATGGCCCCGTTCGAAGCTTTGTACGGGCGTAAGTGTCGAACTCCCCTAAACTGGGTAGAAGCTGGTGAAAGAAGGTATTATGGCATTGATTTTGTCCAGGAAGCCGAGGAACAAGTCCGTACTATCCAAAAACACATGGCTACAGCCCAAGCTAGACAGAAAAGTTATGCTGATCGTCGTAGAAAGCCACTCAAGTTTGAAGTTGGGGACTTCGTTTATTTGAAAGTTTCTCCAATGAAGAGTGTCCAATGTTTTGGTGTTAAACAAAAACTTGCGCCAAGATACGTGGGTCCTTTCCGGATCATAGGCAAGAGTGGAGCTGTTGCGTACAAAATCCAGTTACCCCCTGAAATGAGTGCCATATTCAACGTTTTCCATGTATCTCAGCTTAAAAAGTGTCTTCGAGTTCCTGAGGAACAAGTTCCTTTAGGAGATATCAGGCTTGAATCTGACCTAACCTACGAAGAAAAGCCAGTCCGAGTGATCGATACTCAGGAACGGGTAACTAGAAGCAAAGTGGTTAAATGGTATAAAGTGATGTGGAGTAATCAGGGTAGTGAAAGTGATGCTACGTGGGAACGGGAAGATTATTTGCGGGATGGTTATAAGGAATTCTATAAAAAATGGTATGCTTTCCAAATCTCAGGACGAGATTTTTATAAGGGGGGAGGGCTGTAACACCTCAAGTGTTTAGTTCCATAATTTCATTGCATTTGCATAAGCATAAGCATGCATCATTCATGTTTGTTATTTTATGTGATGCAACACATGTGATTGTTTCTAGAAGTTTTGTTTGGCTCATATCATGGGATACTTGATAGTTGGTGTAACAAAAAGGTAGAGTAGCCAATTATGTCCCACAACACCTTAGTTATACTTAGGGTAACTCTTGGAGCAAGGTTCATGTTGATCAAAATTACAAAAATGCCCTCCAAGAGATGGTTGACCACCATTTGGCCCTAGGATGCTCTAGTTTGACCAATTAAAAAGTCTAGCTTAGAGACCTTGCATGGAGGAGCACCCTTAAGCAAAGTTGTAGGGAATTTTTTAGGGAACAAAAGTCTCAATATGACCATCTCATGAAACTGACCAGAACATGCCCAAAAGTGGCCCACAAGTCAGCTAGAGGGGCTGCCTCAACACTTAGAATTTTTCTAAGTCTTCAATTGACCCTCCAGTTTTACTGAGGCCAACTTTAGAAGCTTGTAGTTTGCAAACCAGGTCAAACCAACTTCCACTCATATTGACAAACTTGTAGTCCTCATGTAGCTCTACAACATTGCCAACATCACCCAAGTCTTGTTCTCCATTATGAGTTATAGTGTCAAGAAGTTAGGGTTTCAGTCGGTTGTAACCACTGAAATCACATTTCAGTTTCACCGAGCACCACTTGAGGTCACTGTATCTCACCAACTAAACCGAACCAGCTCGTGATGCCTTTTACAAACTTGTAGTGCTCACATAGGTCTACAACTTTGTTAATTGGAGGTTTCACTAAAACGAGCTGGTTTAGGAGTAAAACATCGACGAAGTTGCCCTGTCAGTCGATTACAACGGCGTCTTTCAACTCGTTTCAGTTTCGTCAGAGAAGGGGGAGTGGCCGACCGGCCACAGGGCCTCGCCGACGCGTGGACACGCGGTGGCGACCGTACCCCGGCCCAGGCCCCACCAGTCAGACCACGGCGCCTTCAAGACCGCCACGACGCGTCGAGGCTGCCTCCATTCCCTCCCCCTCCCTCATTCGGTCTCAAAACGCCAGAACCGAGCCGCCATTGCCGCTCCAACTCCGGCGAGCTCGTGCACGTTTTCCACCGCACCACCGGCCACCAAATCACGCCTGTCCTTCCGCCTCATCACCCCGCACCTCCTCGACCAACCGGCGGCTTTGATTGAGCCCGAGGTGAGCCGCATTGTCACCGCCGCCCGTCCCCGAGAGGTCACCGGAGCTCCGCCATGAAGGCTCACCGTGGCCGGGGTAGCTCGGGCCTCTCTCCGTCTTCCCTTTCTACCTCAATCGCTCCGCCTAGCTGCAGTGAAGCTCGTACCGAGCTTAGATGGGACCGTGCGGCCTCACCGGTGGCGGCACACCACCACCCGACCCTCACCGGCCGCCGCTCGCGGTGACGAGCCCCTCCCACTCCAACCCAAACCCTCCTGCTTGCACGAATCGAAGCACCGTGTGACGGGGAACGCGAGGGTGTGCTTGATTTCCCGAGCGAGCTCCCCTCCGACGAGCTTGAGCTCGCCGGAGCTCGCGGTTCGCCGCCCCCCTGCCCTCTGTCACTGACCACGGGGGCCCGCATGTCAGTGCCGCGCGCGGGCGGGAGTCCGAGCGGGCCGCGCGCGCGTCATGGGCCGCGCCTATTCCCGGGCCGGCCCAGTTTCGATTGAAATTTATTTCATTTAATTATTTTTGTCACAGATTTTGTGGTAGTTTGGAAAATGTAGATCTAGGGTTGTACTTGCTCAAAAATCATGAGATAAATTTTGTTATGATCTACATGATGTGTAGTATTTTAGAAAAATATAAATCTGGTATGTGATGTTTAATTTCTGGGAGAATTTAATAGATCTTTTAAATGTGTTTTGAAATGCATGCAAATTTGTTAAATATATATCTTGAGCTGTAGTATCCCAAAAATTATGAAATTTGGTGGGTAGGTTACTTTATACTTGCCCTAGCTCTGGTAAAAATTTGGGCTTTAGTGCTTAAACACTTTTCAAGTTATAAGGCTATCTTGTTATTCTAAGAAATAATTGAATGAATTTTAGTAATTTTTCTACATGTGCAATGTTCTTGTAACTTTTTGGAGAATGTCTTGGTACCCTAAAGTGTCCAAGAAAATTATGAAATCTGTTGTTTGATACTTTTCAATATGATGTATTAATTATACAAAAATCAGCCTTTTGGACTTGTGAATTTTGTATAGGGAGTTCCTGTGAATAAAATTTGTCCAAATTTTTACAGTGGTCAGAGAGCCCCCTGTAATTTTTGTAGAATTTTAGGATCAGTTTACATATATGTTTAAAATTCCACTTAATTAAGTAAGTAAATTAAGAAATGAGTATAAATAAATGTTCTAGCTGGTCACACCCTACTTTCAGGTGTTTTTGTGACCTATGTGAACTTGTGGTAGCATTAGTTTGGTTTTTAGGAATATTTGCCACATAAATAAATATTTAATCCTTTCAATTCTAGGTTTTCTGGACAGCTGGTAGTATTTCTAAGTTTGACCTTTGATAAATATGGTTGCTGGAAAACTTGTAAATACTAAAGTTGTAGTAATCTTGATAAACTAGCTTGTGTCAAAATTTGGGAGCATTTGGCTTAGTAGTTTGAGAGTCATTGCTGTTTAAAGTGGCAGTCCAGAATCTGCTACTCTCTGTTTAGAGAGAGAACAGATTCTGGAACTTATGAAATTTGACATGGAAAACTTAGGAGTTTGGGGTTGAGGTCTGAAAATGAAGTGTAGTGCATTTCTTAGGCTTTCCAGATTGTCTTAGATCATATCTTTTGGAGTTGGAAATCTCCAGTTATGTTAAAAACAAGTAGCTGCTGTCCAGAATGTTTTACTGTGGTATTTTGCTGATTAGGTGTGGTGTGGTATCCTAAGAAATGCTACTCTTGTAATTATTAGGTGTTAGGGCCTTAAATGAAGAAGAGCAGCTTTATCTTAGGTTGAGTAGATTAGGTGAGTACTTCTCTACCAGAGAGGAAATTTGCACCTACTCTTTTGAAGTGATTTGAATAGAGCTTTAAAAATATTGTAATGCATTTCATTCCGAGCATACTGCATCTTTCACTATGCATCCATGAGATTTATTATGCACTCATGCAATAGGTGTTCCGGAGGGGGTAACACTCCTCGAGTTCGAACAAGTGGTACCGGAGGAGATCCAGAGCCAGCCGGAGCCAGCAGAGGAACCAACCGGCGGAGAAGCTTCCGAAGAAGACCTTCCTGAGTGCCCGGACCACCGGCCTTCAACTTTTCTTAAAGGCAAGCCCCGGTGCATGCTGAACCCATCATTTTACAAATCTATCTTGAGTACTTTTAATTGTTTATTGCATTAAGTTCTAGGAGTTATATGACAACACTTGCTGCATTTTACCTGTCCTTGTCCAGATATCGTACTTAATCTTATATTAGGTTTAGGCACGTGTCAATGCTTAGCCCTGCTTAGTACGGTAGAAGTCGGGTGATTTCCGGTCATCCGCGAGAGATAGGATTGGGTCGCGAGTGGCTTATGGCTATCGTGATGGAACCATGCTTTAAAATGAAATTGAGACCGGGCGGGAGTTCGATGGTACAGCTGCAAGACACTTCACGTCTTGGGTGTGGAGCCATGCCCGTCTGAGTCATTTAAGGATCGATTCGCTGTACGTCCTTAAGTCATGTTGAACGCAGTCTAACACTTAGTTGGCCGGATAAGTCGTTCCGACCGCGAAGCCGAGTAATGTGATTCAGGCCGAGAATCGAATGGTAGGTTGCTTCTTGGAGGAGAGAAAGGATGTGCTTGGGGACATTGGCGTGAGACAAGGGGGGGTTAGAGTCCCTATCACCTGGCAGAGTGTCACTCTTGGGGTCACGACATCATTCGGACCCGCGATTCCTGAATCACACGAAAGGTGGCTTGTGCGACCCTGGCAGGGGTCTGCGCGGTGAGTGTTAGAAATACCCCTCCAGCTGGATAGGAATTCGATTCGAATCGCCGTCGCTCCCGGTTAGTGAGCACTTGACTTGAGCAGCGGCAACGTAGATCTCATTAATTGAACGGATGGTTAAGTGAATGATACAATGTTGCTACAATTTATACCTGCTATGGAAATAATGTTAATAATTGTTTGATGATAATCAAGTGCATGTTTAGTACAGGTGCTAAGATAGATGACAGGTAAATGCTAAAAATAACTGCTAGTACAGGTTATAAGAGTTTCAACTACTTATGCTTTTATGCAAATGTGGTGTCAGCTAGCCTCTTGTGTAAGCCTTGCATAATCCTTGGTGTCATATTATTTCTGGTTTATGATGGGTAAGTCTAGCTGAGTACATTCTAGTACTCAGGGTTTATTCCCCCCTGTTGCAGATGATATGCTCTATCAAGGCTTCTGCAAGACGTGTCTCCACCCTGCGGGTGATGATGACTAGATCACTAGGGCGTGATCGTCTTTATGTACTTTCCTCATGCTTTTGCGGGTTGTCGATCAACAAGACTGGCAGTAGTTAATCAACTGGTGTGTGTTATGCTTCCGCTACTTTCCAAACTTGGTTTGTAATATTTGCAACTCCGTGATGTAAACTTATTTCGGATCTACTTGTGAAATGTAACGTATGATGTGTATGTTGAATGATGCGATCCTGGTTGTAAGCAGTTTGGTTTGAAATCCTTCGTGGTTTCGATTGACTACCGAGATTATATGGGCTCAAGTTTGAAAATTTGAGCGCTTCGGTGCTTGTTTTCGTACTTGTGCTCTTATAATTTGGTCGGTTCTGTTACACGCGGGACACGAAGCGACACGTGCCACAGTGAAAGCTTGAGACACAGAATAGCACGGACCCCCACGTGAAGTAGGCGTAGTAGGCGTGGGCGTCCGAGCGCTAGCCTCGTCCGGACATTCCGGGCGCTAGCCGTTCCTTAGAACGTAGGAAAACTATTTTGATATTATCCACCACGGTCCCCTAGTGTGCCCCAAAAAATTCGTTGAAATATTCATTAAAGGAACTTTGTACATCTGACCTAGATATCATCAAGAAATGTCAATGGAAAACAAATGACCCTTTTATATTGTCAAGGCCACTTGATTTTAACTCAGCACTGGGAACTTAGATTTTTTATGAAAGAAGCTTTATTTAAAATAAAGTTCCGGTCCCTGTAAACCACTACAATAAAAGAAAGAAAGAAAGAAAGAAAGAAGAATGAGGCCCGATAACATTTGGGTCTTAGACTCAATGTCTCAATATACAGCTCAAAACCACATATTACCTATAGTCCAATTACTAAGAAATGGCTTGACATGGTTGCCTCTATTTTCTTGTGCCACAAAGTGAATTATGGGCAAAGCCTTCAAAACTCTGACTTATCCTTCAACAAAAGAAGGTGATGAACATTGCATCCAAAGCATCTCACATGTCTTGTGTCTTCGAAGTCCACATGTTCTCCATCAACAATCGATCGTCTGATAACATGACTTGATAATCACAGATGATGACTAAAAGGTCCTAATGGGCTAGAGGGGGTGAATAGCCTAATTTAAAATCTACAAAACACTAGGTGAACTTGTTAGACGACTAATTGGCTATAAAGCTTTTTGCACAAGCTCTAATAAGTGTTGCAAGCCACATATCCTAACAATTCTAGTTGCTATAATCTCTAAGTCAATCAATGGCTAAGTCACTACGAGCTCTCAAAAGCTAGCTACACTAAAGAGTTCAACTAGGTGAGAAGCTACACTAACAAAGATAAGACAAAGCTCTCAAGACTAATTACACTAAGAGCTTGTTACAACTAATTTGTGGGAATGTAAATAAGAGAAACGTGATCTTTATACCGCTGCATCAAGGAATGAACCAATCACAATAAGATGAAGATCAATCACCTGGAGAAATCCAATGAATCAATCACAATGGAGACACACGATTTTTCTCCTGAGGTTCACGTGCTTACCGACACACTAGTCCCCGTTGTGTTGACCAACACTTGGTGGTTCGGCGGCTAAGAGGTATTGCACGAACCTCGTTCACACGTTAGACACCGCAAGAACCGACCCACAAGTGATCGAGGTAACTCAATGATACGAGCAATCCACTAGAGTTACCTTTCGGCTCTCCACTGGGGAAGGTGACCCCTCACAATCACCGGTGCTGGCCACGAACAATCACCAATACGTGCTGGACCTCCACCGCTGCTCCTAGCCGTCTAGGTGGCGGCAACCACCATGAGTAACAAGAAATCCGCAGCCACAACGATCTCCAAGTGCCACTAGATGCAATCACTCAAGCAAATGCACTAGGAATCACTTCTAATTCCACTATGATGATGAATCAATGATGGAGATGAGTGAAAGGTGTTTTCTTAGGCTCACAAGGATGTCAAGTATGTCAAAGTGCCAAGAGCGTAAGCCAAGGGCCAACCAAAGTCTATTTATAGACCCCAACAAAAATCCAATCATTACACTGCTCGGGGGTGACCGGACTCACCGACGGGACTCAGCCCCGCATCCGGTCAGGTGCGTTCGGTCGCTCCTGCCAACCAATCACGACGTGCCACGTCACGCGATTCAAATAAAGCTATTAGTCACCAGTGCGCGCGCGAGTCAGCCACTGACCTGATGCGCCGCTGCCTCTGACCGGACTCGGAGAACCGCAGCGTCCGTTCAACATCAAAGATCACCCAGAGCGTGAAAATGACGACCAGACACGTTAGGTCAAAGGTGACTTGATGCGCTGGTGCGTCCGATCCTCACAACGCTCGTCCACGAGTTGTCGTCAGCTTATGTCACCCTTCACCTGACGCGCACCCTGCGCGTCCGATCACGTGAAACCACCGCCATTCAGAATGTGACCGGACGCGCCGGTGTAACACCAGCCAGCGTTCGATCGTTCATTGCTCCTCTCGGCCGGCCGCGCTATCATGACCGGACGCACGGCCAACGTCAGGTCGTTGCGTCCGGTCATGGACTTCCTCGCCTTTTTCTTTTTCTAAGTCCACAACCTTTTCACCCTTACTTCCAACTTGCTAACCACAAAGTGTAGAATTTGTATGCACGTGTGTTAGTATTTTTCAAAGTATTTTACAAGGGTCACATGTTAGCACACTAGGTTCCTAAATATAATGCATGAATCATGTCACCTAGTGGCACTCGATGATAAACCATTTAGCCAAAGATTTTTTCTCTTTATAGTACGGCTATCGATCCTAAGTCACTCACACTCTATATGGTGTCTTGAGTGCAAAACAAAAATAGCCCTATCACATATACCTTTGCCTTGAGCCTATTTTTTTGTTTTTCTCTTTCTTCTTTTCCAAATGATGAGCACTTGATCATCTATGTCCATCATCACCTCCATGGACCACCTTCTAGCTTCACCACTTGAAATGTACTAACCTTATCTACTTCACACACTTAGCATAAAGGTTAGTACTAAGTTTCATCAATTATCTAAAACCAAACTAGGGCTTTCAATGACTAAAACAACTGAATAGATGAACAACATTCATGATCTTCTTTTCACAAAGCTCATCAAACTAGAGCCTCTCTTCTCCTAAAACATAGGACGACTAGCTGCACAGCCGAAGAGAATTCCAACATGTCGTTAAGGCATTCTAGGTCCACTGACAAACAACGTCGCACAAGTAGGTCGTCCAAAGTAGCACTTCCAATGAAAATGAGATGTGAGATGCCATTGCTGCCTGTCCAGAAGTTAGAGCAAAGTTTTCACCTAGATATAGTAGAGAGGAGTGGTGAGAATCGCCAAAACAACGCCTCCATGGAGGGAAAGGTGTCGTTCGTCATTGAAGCTGGTCAATGGCCTGTCATGGTTAGTGTTCTCGCCAACGATTTCCCATCAACCCATACACCTCATCATGCAAGACTAACGTGACACCACCAACATTCCAACTCCAAAAGCTAGCAATAGTAACCCAACACTACTCATGTCATCAAAACAGTCGAGGCAAGCCACTGCGATGAATAGAGTAGGGAGATGACAAGTGGGAGAAGCCCCAACGGTCTAGGTTGCCACCATGGCACTCACCAAGGAAAAATCCTGATGTATCGATTGATAAAACAACACTCGAAAGCCACTAGATTCGATCGAGGTGCACAACCTAGATGCTAGGAAAAAGGTATAACAAACCAAGGGGTGAGAAATAAGCAGAGCTAGACCCATGGCAGTGTGGGAGATCTCAACACCGGCGCGGAATGCATCTTACGATTGGTCAAAAATTAGATGTTTGGACTATGTTACCTCATAATGGGTCGCACTACAATAGACATGCCCAACCTTAGAGGGTTGAGCTGGGCGGCAACACTAGCCTCTCAAAAACCAAGGGGACCAACCCTATGTCATGCATGCATCGTACATTGGCTACTTTGGTTCAGCTATTGGAAAAATACTTCTGTTACCAAAAAAAGTAGAAAGCTAATCAAACGGGTAGAATCAGAAGTTGCTTTTCTAGAAACAGTTGTTTTGTGTAGTACAATTTTCGTAGCACCTTGAACACTTGAAAGGATCAAGATGCCCAAGAGGGGGGGTGAATTGGGCTTTTCTAAAAATTAATTGCAAGAATTAAATCCTATAAGCCGGAATTCACCCCTAGTGCCTACTTGTGTTCCTAGAGAGTCTACCGTTAAAAAGTTTTGCACCCTAGTTTCCAATCCTAGTCTAGCATGGTAATTCTAGGAATGTAAAACAAGCAATGAAAGTAAATACGAGAAAGTAATTGCTTGAATGTAAAGGGGCAAGGAACACGGCGATGTTTTTCCGAGGTATCGGAGAGTCGCCACTCCCCACTAGTCCTCGTTGGAGCACCCGCGCAAGGGTGTCGCTCCCCCTTGATCCGCGCAAGGATCAAGTGCTCTCTACGGGTTGATTCTTCGACACTCCGTCGCGGCGAATCACCCAAAACCGCTCACAACTTGAGTTGGGTCATCCACAAGCTCCGCCGGATGATCACCAAACTCCCAATCACCACCAAGCCGTCTAGGTGATGGCGATCACCAAGAGTAACAAGCTAGAACTCTCACTTGACCACAACGAGCCCAAATGAGAAGGTGGATGCACACTTGCTACTCTCGAATCACTAGTGAGGAATCACAAACTTTGATTCTCAAATCTCTATCCTCACTAGAGCTCTTGCACTCCCTTGCACTCTAAAGGGTTTTCTCAGATGTTTGAATGAGCAAGAGACCTCTAAAAGAGGTGGAGGGGTTGTATTTATACACCCCTCAAAGAAAACGAACCGTTATTTCTGACACGGGGTCACCGGACGCGCCGGTGCTACGCACCGGACGCGCCGGTCCCCCGTAACGGTCAAAACCCGTTTTTGAAATCGAACCACCGGACGCACCGGTCAGGTAGCACCGGACGCGTCCGACGTGCAAGGGAGCTTACTGGAGTTACACCGGACGCGAGGTCGCGTCCGATGCCTGAAGACCGGACGCGTCCGGTCCTCTCTGGACCTTACTGGACTCGCACCGGACTCGCCGATCAAGTCCAGTAGCGCGTCCGACGGGCGTTCTCTCTCGATGACACGTGTCGGTCGCTGACCACTGCGTCCGGTCCTCGCGAGGACCGCGTCCGGTGATCAGCCCCGAAACCTAGCGCGGTTAAGTATACACCGGACGCGTCCGGTGTTCCCGAAGACCGCGTCCGGTGCCTGGAAAACAGCCCGAAACTCGTCGAAACGCGTCGCAACTTCAACCAAGTTGCTTCTAACTGAACCTTGAGCTAATCTAGGGTTGCCTAGCGCCAAGTTTAACAAGTGTGCACCACACCTAAACATAGGACTCGCCTAGGTCAAGCTACCCATTCATGCCCCCCTTTATAGTACGGCCAAAAGAGAAAAACGAAGATCCTAACGACTATTCCGAATGTGTCTCAACACTTCGTCATTCGGAACTAACCGTCCTTAATCTTGACGTCACTCTTTTGTAAACCGAAACGATTTCCATCAAGGGACACGAAGCCAACAGTGCTCAAAGCGGTTATCACCTCCATGACCTAACTTACCAAAGTTTCTGCAAAACACACGTTAGTCATGGGAATAAAGTGTTGTCATTAATTACCGAAACCAAACCTTGGGGCCTAGATGCTTTCAATCTCCCCCTTTTTGGTGATTGATGACAACACTAAGTTTCAATGGATTAGAGTGAAGGTTTTCGAGCATGCTTGGTTCACATAAGCAAAAGACAATAAGCATAAAGGGTTAGGAATTGCTTATGTGCTCCAAGCCAAAAGAGTGTACTTCATAAGATAAGACATTAAGACTCAAAGTTTTATGACTCGACGACAATGTCACACGAATGCAGTGCTGAAAATAAACATGATATGCATGAATGTAGCACACGAAAAACGAAAACCACTAACAAACTCCCCCTGAAACTACTCTCTCTCCCCCTTTGGCATCAAGCGCCAAAAAAAACTAATCTAATCTGACGGGGGGACAGACGGAGTCGTGTCGGGTGCCGAGGTGCGCGGAGTAATCACGAAGTGAAGCGAATCCTCGGAGTCCGAGCTATCTGGCTGACCCTCTGAAGAAGCTCGTGGCTGCGTAGCGGTCTGGGTCTGAGCAGGAACAGGCACTGACTGTGAAGTAACAAGTGGATCTGTCTGAGTGACCTGAGCCTGAAGTGCGCCAGTAGCTGGGGGATCTGTCGAGGCAACTGAAGAAGGGATGGTCTCTGTAGTCCCGGTCCCTGTCACTGGTGGAGCAACTGCCTCGGAAGCTGACAACCCTGACGAAGTGTGAAACGTAGTCGTATGCGAGGGTGTCGGCTGACCAGTCAACTCGCTGTAAGTGGCACTGAAGTCACCGATAGGTGTGCCTGTCAGGATATGCGGGCGAGTCTGGTCTGACGGTGTGAACCCCGTATGGATAGGTGTGAAACTCGGGGACTGAAACGACTGGGGAACCTGCTGCTGTGGAGATGTAAACTGTATGCTCGGCTGTGTCTGACTAGAAGGACCGCTGGAATGCAAAGCCGGAGCCATGATGGATGCAGGCGGAGGAACCCCAACTGTAATGAGATGCCGCAGAAGGTCCATGTACTGCTGCTGACTCTGTCGCTGCATCTCAACCTGCTGCCTCTGAATCTCTAGCTGCTGTCTCTGGAACTCGTCCTGGCGAGCCTGTATCTGTGCTAGTGCGGCAGCTGTATCCTGAGCCTGGCGCTGTATCTGCTGCTGCTGCTGCTCCTGAGCCTGGGTCAACCTCTCAAGTATAGCCACCATGGCTGGGTCTGAGCGGGAGGCTGAGCCAGATCCACCGGCCTCGTGGTCGTGAGACCGAGGAGACCGGTACCTGGGGATGGGCTGATAATCCTCATCTGTGCTGTCTGAAGTGACATCCTCAGGTATCTCAGCAGGCTGAGTGTCAAGGTCTGCGAGCTCTGCCTCAGCAAGCTCGTCAACTCTAGCGTCCTGCTCAGCTGCTGTCTCAGGAACCTCAGGGCGCTCACGCTGTCCTGGTGCTGGAGCCTGCTCTCTGGTAACTGAAGCCCATAGCTGTCTGATGTCATAATCAGGGAATGCAGTAGTAGTGTTGGCAATCTCAGCCCTGATCTCTGGTGGCATCTGGATAGCAGATCTGATAATGTAGCAAATCCAGTGGGCATAAGGAAGCTGACGGTTACCCTTGAAGCCCTCAGCAATGGTGTCTTCCATCTCACTCAGGATAAGATCCCAGATATCAAACTGCTGCTGTGTAAGGAGGTGGTACACAACCCAAAGCTGCATCCTCGTCAGTCCCTCTCTGTAGCCAAGTCTGGGCAGTAGAGTGCGTCTGAGTATAGCATCCAGAACTCGGGCTAGAGGTGTCAGGCTGGCAGGTGTACGACGTGACCCTTCGCCAAAAGGCTCGCGAAAGCAGGGTCGGACCAGGTCGGTGGGTGGCACAGAACCGCCGTGAGGGCGTCTGGGAGGAGTGGTCTGGCCATAGCACAGCTGGTGGATCCTCGTGTCAGAAGCAGGTAGTCTGAGGAGCTCACGGGCTCTGGAGCTGTAGAGTCTGTGGTCGCGGCCTCTGAATGCGAAGTGAATAAACTCATGGGCAGGATCAATCCACAAAGAAGCATAGAACTCCCTGACCCATGTGCCGCAGTAAGCACCTGTCCGTCCAAGTAGATCTGACAATCCAGGCATATAGGACAGGTGAGGACGGAGCTGCTCTCCCACAATATCAACCAATGCCTCTAGTCGACATACCCTCTGAGGTCTGAAAGCTATCCCACTATCGACTAGGGCCCTGTAGAAATCCTCCTGGAGTGGTGTATAGAAACCCTCTGACGCTCTGGGATCTCTGACAGGTGGAAACCACCGGCTGACCTCTACAAACCTCAAGTTCTTCACCTGACGTGAAGAAGCACCTCTCAGGTCCAAGTGCACGACTGGGGGTGACCCTCTGACCCTGGGAGGAGGTCGTGCTCCACGACGTGGGCCCTCTGCCCTGGGTGTCACCTGTGAACGAGCACGTGTGGAGCGGCGACGAGGTGGAGACTGAGCTGCCTGCTCCTCTGTATCCTCAGTGGCCTGTGGAGCCTCAGCAGTCTGGGTAGCCTCAGTAGTGGGTGCAGTCTCTGTAGCCTGTGTCTGCTCTGAGGGAGGATCAACTGACATCTGCTCTGTCGGTGCTGTAGTCTCAGTGCCCTCAGTGGCCTCAGTACCGAGCAGTCGACCTTCAAGATGAAAGCGACGCTCGCCTATGTGTAATCCACTGCGTCTGCCACCTCTCTCTGCCTGCTCTGCGGCGTCTGCCACAGCCTGAGCGACCTCTGCATCTGAAAGAGTCTTCCTCTTCTTCTTGACTGCCATCATCTTGACGCGTTTACCACGCGCAATCTCATCACGACGGGGAGGACTGTTGTCCCCGTCACCTGGACCACCACCGGCGTTCTTGCAACGCACCATGCTGACTGACTGCCTGAAAGCCTCTGTGAGATGATGAACTGACACTCGAGAGGCTTGGCCTCAATCCGTATCCGCAGGCTTGGCCTCGGATTTAGCAAACAGATCAGACCTGGCACACCGACTGACTCGCTGCACGTATGGAATAGGGAGATATACAATAAGCATATATATATATCTAAAGATACGAAACCCTAGATAGCAAGCACGTAAGATACGAAAGGAATCGACGCTAAGCTACCTCGGATCGACGAGACGACGGTGAAGGGACGAGGTGATCTAGGTCGCGAGAATTCCCGAGATTCGGCGATCGAGCACTGAAACGACCAATCGAGATTATCAAGGAATTGATATGGTCAATCGACAAGCCCTAACAATTGAATGAACGGAATTGAATCGAAATCGGAAACAAGATGAGTCGTTACCGGGGTTAGGGTTGAACAAACCCTAGGTTAGGGTTTAGGGTTAAACCCTAGAACCAAGAGCTCGGCCGAAGGATGAGATTGAGGAGCTGGTGCGCACGAGGGGAGGAGCTGCGGCTGGAGTTCGAGCTGGAGTTCGCCGGCGGTGAGGATGAGCGGCGGCGCACGGTGAAGGTGGCGCGGGCGCGGGCTGGTGCGGGTGCAGCGCGAGGAGGAAGAGCGGGCAGGGCGCGGCTCGGCTGGTGGCGCGGGAGCTGCCAGGAGGAAGAAGGGCAGGCGTGGGGCGGCTCCGGCGGCGGGGGAAGTCACGGCGAGCGGCGGAACCGGCGAGGCAAAGGCGGCGGCGGCGGATTCGTCGAGAGGATGAAGAAGAAGAAATCAAGACGGTACGGTTATAAGAGGCGAGATCCGCTCGGTATAGAAGCACCGGACGCGGTGGTGAAAATCACCGGACGCAGTGGTGCAGCGTCCGGTGACACTCCAGTAAGCTCCTGGAGTCACCGGACGCGTCCGGTGTGGACAGACCGGACGCGGTCAGAGTCCGATGCCAGAGTGCTCGGGATTTCATAGCGGAGCACCGGACGCGGTGGTGGTAGCCGGGACCGGACGCGGTGGTGGTCAGAGGCGCGTCCGGTGCGGCGTCCGGTGCCTAGATCTGGACTTGTTCTTCTGGAAAACCGGACGCGCAGGTGGACACTGGGACCGGACGCGGTGGTGAAGCAGCACTGCGTCCGGTGCAGCGTCCTGTCGCGGTTTTTCGCCTTTCTTCGATCCGAACTTCGACGCGACTTCTCCCAATCAAGTTCCAATTCAAAGAGACACAAATAAACACCAATTGGAACCCGATATGAGTGACCTCACTCAAACCCTCAAATTTTTCAAATTATTTTGCCTTAGGCTAGTATTGTTTTTACGAAAATAGGCAATAAACACCCGAGGAGCAACGTATGGCCATGCAATAGAGTTTTCGGACCTTAAGGAGCGTCAAATGCTCTCTCTATTCATGGACGAACACAGCGGTTGCTCAAAGCTAAACCGAAAAGGAACGACAAACAAACAACCATGCATATGCAATGCAATACAATAAAGTAAAGCTAGGTTGCTTGTCAAGTTTGATCCACGGTTAGGCTTCTTCACTCCTCCGAAGGAGGGTTATCGTAACCGTGTTAGCCAAGCCCTAAATGCATTGCGATAAAGTAAACATGACATATGATACAATGCAATGCAAGTGACAACACGCGCTCATTTTTTAAAGTTACTTGAATCAAGCACATTAAGTTCACTTCTTAGCCTACAAAAGGTAGCCTCGTCCAAAGGTTTAGTGAAGATATCCGCTAATTGATCTTCACTTCGTACACCTTCTAGTGATATGTCATTTTTAGCAACGTGATCTCTTAGAAAGTGATGGCGGATATCTATGTGCTTGGTGCGAGAGTGTTGTACCGGATTGTTAGCAATTTTAACGGCACTTTCATTGTCACATAAAAGTGGCACCTTTTCAAGAACAACTCCATAGTCTAGAAGGGTTTGTTTCATATATAATATTTGTGCACAACAAGCCCCCGCGGCAATGTATTCCGCCTCGGCGGTGGACAAAGCCACACTATTTTGCTTTTTAGATGACCAAGATACTAAAGATCTCCCAAGTAAATGGCACCCTCCGGATGTGCTTTTTCTATCAATTTTGCAACCGGCATAATCCGAATCGGAATAGCCAACTAGTTGGAATCTAGCTCCTTTGGGATACCATAAACCAATACTTGGGGTGTGCTTAAGATATCTTAGGATTCTTTTTACGGCACTTAGGTGAGGTTCTTTAGGGCACGCTTGAAAGCGAGCACACATGCACACACTAAACATGATATCGGGCCTAGATGCGGTAAGGTACAACAAGCTACCAATCATAGAACGGTAGAGAGTTTGATCAACCGATTTACCTCCCTCATCTAGGTCGAGATGTCCGTTTGATGGCATTGGGGTCTTGATTGGCTTGCATTCTTCCATCTTGAATCTTTTGAGAAGATCCTTGGTATACTTTTCTTGAGAGATGAAAATCCCTTCTCTCATTTGCTTGACTTGAAAACCAAGGAAGAATGTGAGCTCACCAATCATTGACATCTCGAACTCCTTCGACATCAATTCACCAAACTCCTTGCAATAATCTTCATTTGTTGACCCGAAGATGATATCATCAACATACACTTGACAAATGAAGATCTCCCCATTAAGCTTCTTGGTGAATAGTGTGGTGTCGACCTTCCCGATGGTGAAGCCCTTCTCAATGAGGAAGTCCCGGAGGCGCTCATACCACGCTCTAGGGGCTTGCTTGAGCCCATATAGCGCCTTGGACAACCTATAAACATGATTAGGATATCTAGGGTCTTCAAACCCGGGAGGTTGATTGACATAGACTAGTTCATTTATAAAGCCATTTAAGAATGCACTCTTCACATCCATTTGATATAATTTCATATCATGATGTGATGCATATGCAAGGAGGATACGAATGGCTTCAAGTCTTGCAACGGGTGCAAAGGTCTCTCCAAAATCAAGGCCTTCCACTTGAGAGAACCCCTTTGCAACTAGTCTTGCCTTGTTCCTCACTACTATGCCTTGGTCATCTTGCTTGTTTCGGAACACCCACTTGGTTCCAATGACTCTTGCACCTTTAGGATGCTCTTCAAGTGTCCATACTTCATTGCGGGTGAAGTTGTTCAATTCTTCATGCATGGCATTCACCCAATCCGGATCTTGAAGAGCTTCTTCTACATTCTTAGGTTCAACACAAGAGACAAAAGAGTGATGTTCAACGAAAGAAGCTAGCTTTTGAGATCGAGTCATTACTCCCTTTGTAGGACTCCCTATGATGAGTTCTTGCGGATGAGCTTGAAGTAGAGGTGAGTTTCTTCTATCAACCACTTGAGGGGGTGGATGGGGAGCATCAACATCTTGTGCTTGTGCCTCGGCTTGTTCATGAGAGACATAAGTATCTTCATTTTCAACTCTCTCATTCTTGTCATCATCTTGAGGCACACGTGATGAAGATGGTGGATCAATGATTTGCACATCGTCTTCATCATCTTTTGGCTTGATGTCTCCCACCGGCATGTTCTTCATGGCCTCCCTCAATGGTTCATCACCTACATCATCACAATTCTCAATTGCTCCTTGGGAGCCGTTAGATTCATCAAATTCCACATCATATGTTTCTTCAACCAACCCGGTGGTATGGTTAAATACTCTATATGCTTTGGACTTTGATGAGTAACCAACAAGAAAACCAATATCACAACGTCTTTGAAACTTCCCTAGGTGTTGACGCTTCTTGTAGATGTAGCATTTGCAACCAAACACCCGGAAGAATGAGACGTCCGGCTTCTTCCCATTAAGCAACTCATAGGGGGTCTTGCCAAGAAACTTTGGAGGAAGAGGCGATTTGAAGCATAGCATGCGGTGTTGATTGCCTCGCCCAAAACTTCTCGGGAGTGTTGTACTCATCTAGCATTGTTCTTGCAAGGGTGATCAAGGTCCGGTTCTTTCTCTCAACTACACCATTTTGTTGAGGAGTGTAGGTTGAAGAAACTTCATGCTTGATTCCAATTTCATCACAATAAGCTTCTATGTTGGTGTTGTCAAACTCTTTGCCATTGTCACTTCTAATCTTCTTTATCTTGACTTCAAATTCATTTTGAGCTCTCTTTGCAAACTTCTTGAAGCAACTCGCCACTTCGGATTTGTCATGAAGGAAGAAAGTCCATGTGTATCTTGAGTAGTCATCCACTATCACAAGACAATAGAGATTACCACCCAAACTCTTGTATGTTGTAGGCCCAAACAAATCCATGTGTAGAAGTTCTAGCACTCTTGAGGTTGACCTGAAAGCCTTGGTAGGATGAGTGTTTGCACTTGTTTGCCGGCTTGACATGCACTACAAGGTTTGTCCTTTTCAAACTTCACATCCTTCAATCCTCTTACTAGTTCTTTCTTCAATAGTTTGTTGAGAGTGCTCATTCCAACATGTGCAAGCCTCCTATGCCAAAGCCAACCAAGTGAGGTCTTGGTGAACAAACATGTCATCAAATTTGCATCTTCGGAGGTGAAGTCAACAAGATAAAGATTGTTGTATCTAAAGCCCTTGAATATCACTTGCTTGTCATCTATCTTTGAAACTTCAACTTCATTTGGTGTGAACAAGCATTGGAAGCCAAGGTCACAAAGTTGCCCAACGGATAACAAGTTGAAACTCAATGAAGCAACATAGAGCACATTTGAGAGTGAGTGATCATTTGATATTGCAATCTTGCCTATACCTTGACTTTGCTCTTTGAATTATCCCCAAAATGTGATCTTCTCTTGACTATACCATTCTCTTCAATTGAGGTGAACATACGAGGATCACCGGTCATATGTTGAGTGCAACCACTATCTATAACCCAATGAGATCCACCGGTCTTGTAGTTCACCTACACACAAGAGATCAAGCTTTTTGTTTAGGGACCCAAACTTGAGAGGGGCCCTTGACTTTCTCAACTAGTGACTTGGCAACCATATTTTCTTTGGCCTATTCTTGTTTGGGGGACCCAAAACATGACTTTCATCTTTCCATTTGAATCTTTTCTTAGCATGTAATGAGCATTGAAGGCAAAGGGTCTAGCATGCTTGGGCAAGGGTTGTGGTGGTGGAGTTTTGCATTCATGAGCAAAATGACCTCTTGACCACACTCAACACATCTCTTTGGCTTGTGCTTTGATTTGCTTTGTTGTTGACCTTTTGCTTTCTTCTCTTGATTTGCCAAGTACCCAATACCGCTTCTATCCATCTTCATCACGGTGTTCATGAGGAGCTCACTTTGCAAATATTGGCCTCTTGTGAACTTGCTTAGGCCGGTCTTGAGATGCTCTTTTTCTTGCTTGAGCTTCTTGTTCTCTTCAATGAGTGACCCATTTGTTGTTTGCTTCTCAAGAGCCATCAAACCTTTGAGCTTCTTGTTCTCATTTGCAAGCTTCTCATTCTCACACTTGATCTTGGCATATCATCATGGTTGCATGACTCAACCACACTCTTGCCTTTGCTACTAGAACCTTGCTCAATGCTTTCAATGATCAAGTCATCACATGATGTAGCTATATCACACTTAACAACATGGTTAGTAGCATCATGTGTTTCAAGAGCAAGTTCATTTGCAACCACAAGACTATCATAGTCAATTTTTAATGTGGTGTACTTGTCTTTTAGAGAGCTATGGCTAGTGATGAGCTCATCATGCTTCTTCTCAAGTTTATCATGTTGATCTTTAAGCTCTTTGTTAGAAGTTTTGAGCTCCTTGAGAGTGGAAGACATAATTTCATTTTGATCTCTAAGCTCACCACTAGTCTTTTGAGCATTTTCAAGCTTAGATGAGAGTGATTCATTTTCATTTTGAAGGTCATCATTTTCACTTCTTGTCCTTCTTATGATTTTAGTGTATTTGTTTAGCAATTTTACAAGTTCATCATAAGAAGGTGCATCAAATTCATCATCACTACACTATCATCATCATCATCACTATCATGATTTTGTACCTACGTTCACCCTTGGCCATAAGGCATAGGTGAGTAGTAGACGATGATGATGAAGAGGGCGGTGACGGTGGTGGTGAAGATGTCGGTGAGATGATGGCCCCATTACAATTAATTGCGGCAACCTTCTCTTTCTCATCATCGCTCTCATCTTCGGAGGAGCCACAAGATGATTCAATGTCGGTGAGCCAATCACCAACAATATAAGCCTTTCCACCCTTCTTCTTCTTGTAGAACTCCTTCTTCTTGCCATCCTTCTTCTTGTATGGCTTGTTCTTCTTCTTCTCATCTTCTTCATCACTTGAATCATTTTTCTTGCCCTTGTTCTTGTTCTTGAACTTGTCCTTTTGGTGGTCTAGGGCATTGATGAGCGAGGTGGCCAAGTTCACCACAATTGTAGCAATCCATCTCCGAGATGGGCTTTCTCTTGCTACTTGTGAAGAATTTCTTTTTCTTGCCATCGAACTTGATGCCACTCTTGTTAAGCTCTTAGCATCTTGGTGGTCTTCCTCACCATGAGTGCAAGTGATTCATCATCGATATCACTTTCACTTGAGCTTTCTTGCACGATCATGGCTTGGCCTCTTCTTCTTCTTGTCATGGCTAGCTTTGAAGGCCAAGTCTTTCTTCTTGGAAGATGATGAGCCTCTTCCGGAGTGATGTGCATGTACATCTCATGCGCATTGATCTTCCCCAATACTTGAGTCGGTGTTGCGGTGGAGAGATCACTTTGATGAAGCACGGTGACAATGTGACCATACTTCTCAACGGGAAGCACACTCAAGATCCGCCTTGCAACATCCGATTGACTCATTTGAGTGAGTCCAAGAGCATTGAGGTCCTCTACAAGAACATTCAAGACGAGTGTACATCTCATTAGCACTTTCTTTGGGAAGCATCTCAAAAGAATTAATTTTCTTTAAAGCAATATGATAGCGTTCCTCACGCTCACTCTTAGTTCCCTCATGGAGAGCACAAAGATTTTCCCACAAATCATGAGCGTTCTTTGCATTACGCACACGATTGAGATATCTTTGCCTAAGCCCCCGGTAGAGTGCATTTTTGGCCTTTGCATTCCACCGGTCGTACTTTCTCCTCGTCACCCGTGGGGTTTGCGGGATCCTTGATAGCGGGAAGCCCTTCTGTTGCGGCTCTAAGACACCCAACATCTATGGCTTCGAGATACGCCTCCTCCGGTTTTCCAATATGGAAATCATCCCCCTCAAAGGTGGGAGGTGGTCCTTCCCCGTTAGACATCTTGCTCTAGGCTGTAAAGCCTAAATTAGGAGCAACACGGCTCCGATACCAATTGAAAGGATCAAGATGCCCAAGAGGGGGGGTGAATTGGGCTTTTCTAAAAATTATTGCAAGAATTAAATCCTATAAGCCGGAATTCACCCCTAGTGCCTACTTGTGTTTCCTAGAGAGTCTACGTTAAAAAGTTTTGCACCCTAGTTTCCAATCCTAGTCTAGCATGGCAATTCTAGGAATGTAAAACAAGCAATGAAAAGTAAATACGAGAAAGTAATTGCTTGAATGTAAAGGGGCAAGGAACACGGCGATGTTTTTCCGAGGTATCGGAGAGTCGCCACTCCCCACTAGTCCTCGTTGGAGCACCCGCGCAAGGGTGTCGCTCCCCCTTGATCCGCGCAAGGATCAAGGCTCTCTACGGTTGATTCTTCGACACTCCGTCGCGGCGAATCACCCAAAACCGCTCACAACTTGAGTTGGGTCATCCACAAGCTCCGCCGGATGATCACCAAACTCCCAATCAGCCACCAAGCCGTCTAGGTGATGGCGATCACCAAGAGTACAAGCTAGAACTCTCACTTGACCACAACGAGCCCAAATGAGAAGGTGGATGCACACTGCTACTCTCGAATCACTAGTGAGGAATCACAAACTTTGATTCTCAAATCTCTATCCTCACTAGAGCTCTTGCACTCCCTTGCACTCTAAAGGGTTTTCTCAGATGTTTGAATGAGCAAGAGACCTCTAAAAGAGGTGGAGGGGTTGTATTTATACACCCCTCAAAGAAAACGAACCGTTATTTCTGACACGGGGGTCACCGGACGCGCCGGTGCTGCGCACCGGACGCGCCGGTCCCCCGTAACGGTCAAAACCTGTTTTTGAAATCGAACCACCGGACGCACCGGTCAGGTAGCACCGACGCGTCCGACGTGCAAGGGAGCTTACTGGAGTTACACCGGACGCGAGGGTCGCGTCCGATGCCTGAAGACCGGACGCGTCCGGTCCTCTCTGGACTTTACTGGACTCGCACCGGACTCGCCGATCAAGTCCAGTAGCGCGTCCGACGGGCGTTCTCTCTCGATGACACGTGTCGGTCGCTGACCAACTGCGTCCGGTCCTCGCGAGGACCGCGTCCGGTGATCAGCCCGAACCCTAGCGCGGTTAAGTATACACCGGACGCGTCCGGTGTTCCGAAGACCGCGTCCGGTTGCCTGGAAAACAGCCCGAAACTCGTCGAAACGCGTCGCAACTTCAACCAAGTTGCTTCTAACTGAACCTTGAGCTAAGCTAGGGTTGCCTAGCGCCAGTTTAACAAGTGTGCACCACACCTAAACATAGGACTCGCCTAGGTCAAGCTACCATTCATGCCCCCCTTTATAGTACGGCCAAAAGAGAAAAACGAAGATCCTAACGACTAATCCGAATGTGTCTCAACACTTCGTCATTCGGAACAACCGTCCTTAATCTAACGTCACTCTTTGTAAACCGAAACGATTTCCATCAAGGGACACGAAGCCAACAGTGCTCAAAGCAAGTTATCACCTCCATGACCTAACTTACCAAAGTTTCTGCAAAACACACGTTAGTCATGGGAATAAAGTGTTGTCATTAATTACCGAACCCAAACCTTGGGGCCTAGATGCTTTCAACCAAGACCAAGACCAAGCCCAAGAGAAAATTGCCAACAATTTTCTTACTCCGCACTGTTCTCTCACTTCTCTCTCTGGCATTTACAGAATTGCGAGAAAAGAATGATCAAAGTCTAGTTTTCCATCCCGGTAAAAAAAAGGTCCAGTTTTGAACAGCCTGCCAAAATAAAATACATCCTACATACTTGGATAGAGAATATTTGCTTGGATACTTTACAACTTAAAAACCAAGGCCACGAAAGTACATGTAAGCATAAAATTTGTCACATAAAAAAATTGTCGTGTAATGTGCTTTCAAGCAATTGTAAGTTTTTATACTTTTATCGACATATATATTCTAATAAAGTAAAACGAAGGTGTGTGTAGGAGACTGGTGTAGTCTAAAACGAAAAAGCAAAAATGGAATGGTGTCTAGTTTCTGTTTTGGTCAAGATCGTGCTTGTTGTACAAAAAAGGCGCTTATGTTTTCTTAAAATCAAGGGTGTGCCGCATGATGCAAGCAGGAACCGGAATTTCCAGCTCTGTACCTACCCAAGCATTAACTTCCCAGGCAACCCAACGAAATGTAGACTAGACTAATAACAGGTCAAAGCATTCACCCTTAGCACGAGGCCAGCAAGAGCAGCGTGGGACTCGAAGAAAATTGGTAAGGAATTTCTTCTAGTACTATTCTAGGCTGGTCCTAGTCACATGCGCTCTCTCTCTCAGCATGCCTGCTCGGTTAACAAAAATGGCACGTAGGAGCACCAGCTGAGCTGCAGCCCTGCCGCACTCTCCCCCTCTATACGGCAGCAACATATGGTGCAACGGCAAGCAGCGAGTGGTGACGTACGTGTGTGAGTGTGTCGTATTTTATTTTATTTTATTTTATTTTATTATTGATTCTCATTTAGAAAGCAACCCATCCACTATACAAACAATTATATATACATAGAAGAGATAAAATATATATGTATGTACCCAAAAATACATTTTGGCACAATTTAAGTTTGTATACCTATTTCTGATCTTCGGTCATAATTAACTTAACCCTATGTTTAGTTAGGTTCACATGCTACAAAGTTGAGATTCGCACAAGCATTTTTATGCTAGGAAAATTAGAAGTGTTTTAATAAATTAACTAATACCCAAACAAGCAATTAGCAAAACAACCAAGTTTAATTGCTTCACCTATTTTCTTACTTTTCCTTTAACGCGTTAATAGTTGCATGCTTCGGCGTCGTGGGTGTGGCCCTCGGCTGATGTCCGGAGGCCGACGCGGCGGGAGACCGAGCCAGGCTGGGCACCGCCTCCGCAGGCCAAGCACCAGGCAGCAGCCGCAGACCAAGCACCGGCAGGCCAGCTTGCGCGGCCCAGCCAAGCCACTAACGTCCCTGGCTGCAGCCAAGCCCCTGACGGACAAGGCAGGTAGCCGCTGGCACCGTCGAAGGGCGCAGGCCACCGGCACGATCCAGATCTGGCCGCCCGTCGTGCGGAGAGCCGACGGCATCGATGAGCTCCTGAGCAGGGGGGAGGGTCGAGCCGCCGGATCTGTTGAAGGAGAGCCCAGATCCGCCGCGCCACCACACCGGAGATGGAAACGGTAGACGGTGGGGGAGGTTGGAGAAGAGAGGGGGAGGGGAGATATCTTGGTTATGGCAGATTTTTAAACACGTTTGGAAGGTTGTCTTTAAAGGACATTCCTCTAATCAGACATCTTCCCAAATAAAATATTGTCTGTCTACCACTCTCCACAATGCATTTACCACTCTCTAACTGAATGTAAGCCCTGTCAAAACTGTGATCCACCCCTCCTATTACTTTGACAAAAACCTTTCCCTCTTAGATATTTCCTCCTCAATATATTCATGCACAGCTATCCTCTCCACTTTCCAATCTGTAGACCTATATGCAAAGTAAAGCATCATTGTTCATGGCTCTGGTATCACTAAAACCCAGGCCTCCAAACTTTTTGGGTTAATTCAAGGCTTCCCATTTAATCATATGATACATGTTAGTACCCACTCCCTCCTAGAAAAATTTCCCTCTAGCTGAGTCAAATCTTTGATAGAGGCCCTCATATAGCCATTACAAGCACAATGTGTACATAGGAATGCTTGTGAGACTGGTGTTTATCAAAATTGACCTCCACCAAAAGATAACTGGCCACATTTCCATCTTTATAGTAGAATCACTCAATTCCTCTTTACTTAACTTCCTCTCACGAATTGGCTGCCCCAAAATACTTCATAAGAAACTTCCCTAATCTGCAATTGAAGGCATGTGCTACTTTTTTGGCTCTCTGTCTGCGACATTGAACACCTCACTCTTAGAATAATTTATTTTCATACCTGATAGCTCCTCATAGCAGAACAAAATAAATTTCAAATTAATCATTCTTGTTTAGAGAATTGTAGAATATGACTGTGTCATTTGCATATTGTAAATGAGTTAGGCCTCCACTATCTCAGGTAGCAAGCCTTGCAACACCCCTTTTTAACATGCTGATTTCAACATTTCAGATATGCAGCTGCCACTAGGTTGAACAGTAACGGAGATGAAGGTCTCCCTGCCTTAACCCCTTACAGCTTCTGAAATATTTCCCCCTTATATAGTCTTCTGGTGTTTGCTAGCTTACAATAGGGAATTAGGGATAAGGCCCTTGTCTATCCAACAAAAAAGAGTTCATGAATTTCCAACACTAGGGCTTAGCTAAC
The DNA here is from genome assembly GCA_022457205.1 of Saccharum spontaneum. Taxonomy (NCBI): domain Eukaryota; kingdom Viridiplantae; phylum Streptophyta; class Magnoliopsida; order Poales; family Poaceae; genus Saccharum; species Saccharum spontaneum. The sequence goes on along the minus strand of CM039582.1, from coordinate 23,011,087 downwards.
GCGTGAAACACTCCACCTGGGGTTAAACTACACATACATATAATAAGAACGAAACTACCCACTACCCATGCATATAATAAGAAACTACCCACTCCACCAATAGCATTACTAATGCAAGAGAAAAAAAAAAGGAAAGAAAGAAAAAGCAAAACAGAGTGGCTTGGAAAATAGCGGTCAACAGGCAATTTTATTATCCCACCACTGTGGATTCTAAGATCCTCAGGTCCATCTTGTCAATCTGTCCTAGAGCTTCTTAACGATCGCGTTCAGGAAGTCCTCGCTTCTCGCCATCAATTTCCAGTGTTGTAGAAAGCCCTGGATGTTGTGCGCTACCTGTATAGGAGATTTAAGTGAGTTGTTTAGAAGACAGAAGACCCAATTGTTCCTGGTCTTCCACAAGCTCTAGCCCACTCCAGCCAACACAAATATTTTCCACCAGACATCTTGCCTCTTGGTTCTCCAAACAAAAAAAAAACTGAAATCTCTCAACGGAGTTGGTATTCGGCAAAAAAAATGATTTCTCAACAATTTTTGTCTCCTGTACCATCAGCAGGAATTGGCAATTGGCATCCACATTCTTGTTTAGCACCGTACAACGGTACAAGTTTTGCTAATTTGAGGATCAAGGGCCGAATCCACACATTCTGGATACTCTGATACTGTCTGCCAAGTGCTATTAAACAGTTGCAATTGATGTCCACATGAAAAAAAATTGAAACTCATACGATCAAGTTCAATTTGTATTACAAAAACTACATTCAATTTGAAGCAAAATTTATACAGTATAACTATTGAAATAAAGAGACATTATTATCACTTGTCAGTACTCACTGCTCAGTACCACTGTTCTA